>CM031375.1:3489657-3782682 GCA_018208015.1 Medicago ruthenica | reverse complement strand
AGGTTGTAGCATTGTCAACTACTGAAGCAGAGTATATTGCCCTCACTGAAGCTGTGAAAGAAGCATTGTGGCTTGAAGGTTTTGCTAAGGAGCTGAAACTTCAAGTTCGAAGTATCACAGTTAAATGTGATAGTCAAAGTGCAATACACCTGTCGAAGAATTCAGCCTATCATGAGCGAACGAAGCACATTGATGTGAGGCTGCATTTCGTCAGAGGAGTAATCGAACGTGGAGAAGTCCAAGTGCTGAAGGTTTCGACAGATCACAACGCTGCTGATATGATCACCAAGACATTGCCAAGTTGCAAGTTTTTCCACTGTATGCAGTTGATAAAGCTGCAAGAAGAAAGCTAGCTGGTTCGAATTGATATTAGAGTTTGTTCCAAGGTGGAGATTTGTGAGATATTGGAACGAACTCTAGGGTAGCTTCTGGTTCGACAGGGATCGAAGCATGAGGTCGAAGATTGTTCGCATGCTGCTGTCGAAGTAGTGCATGTTGTAGTCGAAGTTGTTCTAACATGCATTAGTCGAATTGGGCCTGTTTGTTATGTCCAATTGTTTAAGTTAGCTTGTACCCTAAGTTAGCTTGTACCCTAAGTTAGCTTGTAATGGGTAATTGTTAAAAAGCCCATTAGTTAGTATGTTAGGTTTATTATAAATAGCATACTAGTCTCTCATCTTAGACGTGACGGAAAACCCTAATACGGCTAATCCTAATTTAGGGTGAGAGGGTTATTTGTTATTCTTGTAACGCTTGTAATCTTGTTTCAAAGAGAAAGTAAAGAATAGCAGTTATAACCAATCATTGTTGTTCTTCTTGTTTTTCCATTCCTTTTCCATTATACTTTGTTCTTGACATCGTTTTTCACAACAAATAGTCACGAAGAAGAAGATCTAGTTGACGTCCTTCTCAAGTTTCAACATGATAATAATAATCACCTTCAAAATCAGTTGGCTGATGACAATATAGAAGCAGTCATCCAGGTTAGACTATAACCAAACATATCTAGAAAAGTCACTTTTTGTACTACTTTTAAGTGAATCCCACAAATGACGATTAGGACTAAAACAAGTCATTTTAGAAATGTCATGGTTGAATAAGCAAAAATAGAAATATTTAGGCCAAGAATATATATAATCTTGACTCGTATGTATTTTATGGGCTGTACTTGTATGAATTGTACATAAGAAAATGCAACTGATTTACATATATAGTAATAAATAGTGATAATTCATATGCAGGACTTGTTTTCTGCTGGTACTGAAACATTGTCAGAGGTTGTGTTATGGGAGATATATGAGATGGTAAAGAATCCAAATATGATGGAAGAAGCACAAGCTGAGATAAGAAGAGTGTTTGATTTGAAAGGGTATGTGGATGAGACAGAGTTTCACCAATTGATATACTTGAAGTCTATCATCAAAGAAACACTGAGACTACACCCTGTTATACCATTGTTGGTTCCAAGAGAAAGTAGAGAGAGAAGTCAAATCAAAGGGTATGAGATCCCAGCTAAGACAAGAGTTGATGTCAACGTTTGGGCCATTGGAAGAGATCCAAGTTATTGGGCTGAAGCTGAGAGTTTTAAACCTGAAAGGTTTGTTAATAGTCCTCTTGATTTTAAAGGTACAAACTTTGAATATATTCCATTTGGTGCTGGAAGGAGAATGTGTCCAGGCATAGCATTTGCTTTACCCAATGTTGAGTTGCCACTTGCTATGTTACTTTACCACTTTGATTGGAAGCTTCACAATGGAATGAAGAATGAATAACTTGATATGACTGAGTCATTTGGGCTTAGTCTAAGAAGAAAAAATGACCTATGTTTGGTTCCTATTATTCGCCGTCCTTAATATGTACTTGCATTGCCTAGTTTAAGTATACAATCTGGTGAAAAAAAGTTTAAGCATTCGAATTCACGAAGTGTTCAAGTTTGTTAGATCGAAAAGAAATTGTTCTCATTCTTCTGCTAAAGACACACCAACTTGCCTTATAAAGGCTGTGAGTTGGATTACAAGGATATGGGCTTCTGCACACAGGGCCCAAACACACTAAAACACAGAAAACTATTTACACCTCCCTAACAATCCCTCCCTTAAACTGAAAAGCATAAAACTGGACACAAAATCAGTTTAAACAGACAACATTAACAACTCCTAAGCTGCTCCTTAACTTGCTGAATGCTTCAAACTTGAGGGGCTTGGTCATAATATCTGCAATTTGATCTTGTGATTTGCAATGCACAAGCTCAATCACACCATCCTTAGTTAAGTCTCTAAGGAAATGATACCGCACATCAATGTGCTTGCACCTACCATGAAGAATAGGATTCTTCGACAATTTTATGGATGAGCTATTGTCACAATGTATGAGAATCTTCTCATCATCCATAACCTGCAAGTGAGAAAGCACATTTTTGAGCCATATGCTCTGACAAGCACATGCAGCAGCAGCCACAAATTCAGCCTCTGTGGTGGATAATGTCACTATAGGTTGCTTTCTGGATGACCAAGACACTGCAGCATTGCCAAGCATGAACACATAACCTGATGTGCTTTTCCTATCATCCAAGTCACCTGCATAATCCGAATCAGTCCATCCATTCAATTTCATTTCTACTAAACTCTCCTTACTTGATCTCTTGTACAGAATTCCAAAACCAACAGTTCCTTTTAAGTATCTCAAGATTCTTTTCACTGCAGCCATGTGCATTTCTGTTGGCCTATCCATGAATCTAGCAGTTAAGCACACAGAAAAAACTAAGTCTGGCCTTGTTGCCAGTAGATACATCAAACTTCCTACCACCTGTTTGTAGCTCTTAGCATCACCTGCCTTACCATTTTCATCTTTCACAAGCTTACATCTTGGCACAATGGGATTATTCACAGAATTGCAATTTGACATGCCAAATTTTTCAAGAATTTCTGTAGCATATTTGCTCTGATGTATGAAAATGCCATCCTCAGTTTGACTAACTTCAACTCCTAGAAAGTATTTCATTTTGCCCAAATCAGTCATTGCAAACTGCTTCATCATAGATTGCTTAAATTCATTGATTTGAAATCCATTGCTTCCTGTCACAATTAGATCATCCACATACACACTGACAATGAGGATATCTTGATCTTCAGCTTTTACAAATAGGGTATGCTCAGCAGGACATTTTTGAAAACCCTTTGAAGCAAAATAGGACTCAATTTTGCTATACCACGCTCTAGGTGCCTGCTTCAGGCCGTACAGAGTCTTCTTCAATTTATATACTTTTCTGCTATCTCCTTTGTGATATCCTAAAGGTTGCTCCACATAAATGTCTTCAGACAATTCACCATGCAGAAAGGCACTTTTAACATCCAATTGATACACATACTAGTTATTACTTGCAGCACAAGCTAACACAGTTCTTATGGTTTCCCATCTTGCTACAGGTGCAAAAACCTCATTGTAATCTATTCCATATTTCTGAGAGTACCCCTTAGCAACTAATCTTGCCTTGCACTTGTCAATTTGCCCAGATTCATTGAATTTTGTTTTGTAGATCCATTTGACTCCTATTGGCTTAGTACCTGCAGGCAGATCAGTCAGCTCCCATGTCCTATTTTCTTCAATGGCTTTGATCTCTGCATTCATAGCCTCTCTCCATACTTGAGTTTTACTAGCTTCCTCATAAGTATCTGGATCTTCATTGTTGATATAGAAAACAAAATTCTGGAATTGATCAATGAATTCATCTGAGAACTCTCCTTGTGCCTGTTCACCAACAACAAAATCTTTGAAATGAGCTGACAATTTCTTTTGTCTGGGACCTAGCTCTTCTGTTTCATTCTCAGACTCACTGCTGGATTCATGTTGATTAGCTTGCTCATCTTCAGCTTCAGTACTTTCACTGTGATCATCCATGTCAACACTTGCTATATCATCTTCATTGACCTGTGGCTGAGTGGCAGTGGGAGCATTTTCTTCAATTACTATCTCACTATTACCAGTGCTTCTTTGTTGATTGTCCCAATTCCATGATTTTCCTTCTTCAAAAATCACATCTTTGCTGATCATAATCTTCTTATTTATAGGATTATACAGCTTATAACCCTTAGATTCATCACTTAGACCCAGATTCACACACACAATGCTTTTGTCATCTAGCTTTTTTCTGAGATTATCTAGTATATGAACATGAGCAATACAGCCAAATATCCTGAAATGAGCAATAGAAGGTTTAAGACCACTCCAACATTCTTCTGGTGTCATGTTTTTAACTGAAACAGTAGGGCTTCTATTCAAAACATGAGCACTCCAAACAAGAGCTTCAGGCCAAAATCTTTTAGGGACATTTCTACTAGTTAACATGCTCCTAACCATATTCAACAAAGTTCTATTCTTCCTCTCAGATACTCCATTTTGTTGTGGAGTATATGCAATAGTGAGTTGCCTTTTAATGCCATGACTAATGCAAAAACTGTTGAATGCATTAGAGGTATATTCACCACCTCTATCAGTCCTTAAACACAGTATTTTGCAACCAGACTCATTTTCAACAAGAGCTTTAAAGTATTTGAATTTTTCAGATGTTTCAGACTTATCTTTTAGCACATAAATCCAAGTCTTTCTACTAAAGTCATCAGTGAGAGTCATGAAATACCTCTTTCCACCATTAGAAGTAGGGTTGATAGGTCCACACAGATCAGAGTGTATGAGTTCAAGTTTTGTTGAAGCTCTCCATTTTGCTTGCTTTGGAATAGCTTGTCTGTGTTGCTTGCCAGTCAAGCAATCATTGCATTTTTCTTCTAAATCTTCAATCTCTGGCAAACCCTTCACCATGTCCAATTTCTTAAGCAGTTTAAGTCCTTTCACACTAAGATGGCCATATCTGTTGTGCCATAGTTGAGATTTCTCTTGACTTGACACTTGCAGGCACATAGGAAGGATGACAGATGCATTAAACATAAACATCCTATTGTGTGACATGCTGATAGTGAGGATTAAGCCTTTATCATCATGATACAATTTGCAAGCATTCTTTTTGAATAAAAGACCAACATCTGTACCTTCTTGCAATTGACCAACGCTGAGGAGATTTGTATTGAGGCCAGGCAGATAATACACATTAGTGACAACATGAATATTGCCATTGATAAGCAATTTCACATTGCCCTTTCCCATCACAGGCATTCTAGCATCATTCCCCAATCTTACAGAATCTCTGTATGTTGGATCAAAATCAAAGAACCATTCTTGATTCCCCACCATATGGTTACTGCATCCAGAATCAAGATACCATGCTTCTTCCTTTGTCACATTGCTCTGATCAGTTCTTGCCATCAATAAAGTCTCTTCTTCTTCATCTTGTAATTCAGCATAATTGGCATTGTCCTCCCAATCAGGACATTCATTCCTGTAGTGACCTAGTTTATGACATTTGTAACATTCCACAGTTTCTCTATTTTGCTTACCACGACCTCTACCTTTGGAATTGTGTCTTCCTCTTCCTCTGCTTGAATTTCCACCCCTGCCATTGTTGGAAACCTTCAAGGCTTGTTCATCACTGTGGTGTTGATGATATTTCATCCTTTGTTCATGAACCATAAGACTACTCTGCAGTTCATCAATGCTAAGGGAAGTAGTATCATTTGATTCCTCTATAGAACAAACCACAGTTGAATTTCTCAGTCATGGATCGGAGAATCTTTTCAACTACTGTAACTTGCTCCATTCTTTCACCATGAGATGTCATCTTGTTTGCTATTGCAAGAGTTCTTGAAAAATACTCATCAACAGTTTCATCATCCTTCATAGTAAGAACCTCAAAATCGCGACGAAGAGCTTGTAACTGAGCTCTTTTTACCTTCGTAGATCCTTGATATTTGCGTTTCATAGCATCCCAAATCTCTTTCGATGTGTTGCGCGTCAAGATTGTTTCCAAGATCGTGCGATCGATAGCTTGAAACAAATAGCTCTTGACTTTAAGATCCTGCAACCTGCTAACTCTAGCTGCTTCTAACTGCTCCGCCGTGGCATTTTCAGGAGCCACCGTCACGCCAGGATCAATAGAAGACCAAATTTCCTTTGATTGGAGAAGATTCTCCATGAGCATCGCCCAATGATCATAGAATCCATCAAACTTTGGTACACACATGTGTGAAGTAAGTGAGTTATCTGCCATGGTTACACGGCCCAAGGAAGAAGATGAATGCGGTGGTTAAAGCGGTGGTTGCACGTAACAGAAAACGGTTAAAGCGGTTTCAAGATCAGCTGCGGTGAATCTTGATCAATGGCCTAGAAACAAAGGCTCTAGATACCACTGTTAGATCGAAAAGAAATTGTTCTCATTCTTCTACTAAAGACACACCAACTTGCCTTATAAAGGCTGTGAGTTGGATTACAAGGATATGGGCTTCTGCACACAGGGCCCAAACACACTAAAACACATAAAACTATTTACACCAAAGTTTCCTTATGCTACTTTTCATGCATGTTTGGTTTTACCGTGAATCCAAACATGCATTTCGTACTGTGCAATCAAACAATGTGGTTTGCAACTAACTTTCCTGCGGCTGTTTAACATCTTGTATCTTGGTTGTTGTTATATAAATAAAAGTATTGATTGTCAACTATAGCTGTAATATCCCACGTATTATTTTACCAAGATGTAGTATTAATCGACTAAGAATTGAGAACGAACGAGAAAGTAAGGATACGAAGTGAGTAAAGGGTATTTTAGTAATTGACAAAAGTGACTATATAAAGTAAACACCTTAATTGCTTATCTTTATTTTCCCATTACTTCTCTCCACCAGAATTACTTTCCCTTCTTCTCTTTCCCCCTCCTTCACGTGTTGCTCTCCCTCCCTCACCTTGATCCATTTCAAGATTCACTCCCAACCAAACTTTTGCCAACGCATGAATGATTGAAGAGCTAAAGCAATTTTGATCTTTCCTTTCCTTCTTCCCCTCTGCCAGCCGAAGCTTAACCCCTCATTTTTATGCTTCCACAATTTTCTCTCTTTTACCATTAAAACAAGCTTGCTTGTGAGTATGGTGTAAAATTTAAGCTATGTTTAGGTGTTTAGAAGCAAGGAGTGGAAAAATAAGCAGAAGCTGGAGCTTGGGTGCAAGGAATTACAAAAGCTTAAGTTGATTAAGTTGCTGCAAGGTATAAGCTTAAATTTGGGGCTGTTAGAACCAGTGGAATTGCTGTTGTTGCTGTTTGGGTTAGGAGCTGGAGGTATAAGCGATAAGTTGTAATTTTGGGTGCATGTGTTTTGAGCTTAAAAGGTAACAAATTAAGCTATTTTAATGAAGTTAAATTTTGATTTAAAGCTGTTTTTGGTTGCTGGGTCATGGAGCACGAAATTTATAAATTCAGGGGATGATTAAGCTGATTTAGAGTAGCAAAAGAGATTAAATGTATAAGCTGTTTTCGCAGAATCACTGTTTGGTTCGTAGCTGTTGCTGGGTAGCTCAGAATTGGGTAATTATTGGATTTTTGGATTCTGCGTTCAATTCCATTCGGTTTGGATATAAGTTTCATGTGATTCGGATTAGAAACGAATTCACAAAACGCGTTCGAATTTTGGATTCTGCTGAAAAACGGTTTACAGATTTTGACGTAATTTTACGGAACAAGTTAAAAAGCGGGTATATATTGATGGAATGATTCCAGAACTGAGTTTACGTTTTTGGTAAACCTATTAAGTATTTGGGTTGAGGTTTGAGTCGGAATCGTAACGTTCATAAGCCATAAGCTGTGAATAAGCTGTTTCTGGAAAAGTGCTTATGGAGCTGACAGAAGCTTTCATTGGGCAATTGAGCTGTGCTGAGGAAGCCAGAACATGTTAAGATGAGTTCCAGTTAGTTTAGAACTTTCCCTTTGGGCTTATGTTTAAGTGAAGAAAAATTAACATCAAGATCAATTTATGATTAGTAGTTGCCTAATTGTTAATGCTTGCCAAGTTTTATGATCCTCCATGCTTTTAAATAATAAAGACGAAATTTTAATGGTTATGCAATGTAATGAGAATGAATAGATTTTTTACAAGATTTATGTGATAATGTGAATGAAATTTTATATGATATCGATGTTAAGAAAGTGTTGATCATGTGAATTGATTTTCGCAATAAATCATTTTAAAACTATGTTTTGATTTTGTATTGAAAACTGCCTATCCGTTTGCTGCAACGAAGAGATAATGCAGCCTATGAGTAACATGCTCATAGTAAATTATAGATAATCTCTGTTTGCTGCAACGAAGAGACAATGCAGCCTATGAACTAAATTGTTCATAGTATACCGTTCGCCACAACGAAGAGATAATGTGGTCTAAAGATAATTACCGTTCACCACAACGAAGAGATAATGTGGTCTAAATATAATTACCGTTCGCCACAACGAAGAGATAATGTGGTCTATGTGCACATAGTAAAACGTAAAGTTAGTGATATGAAACTTTAAGTCAGAAATGTGAAATACTTTAATATTATCAGACAGATATCAGTTATCAGGAAGTGATCATAGTTTCCCCCTCGATCACTAAATAATGAGATGCGAATAATATGAATATGATAAGATATGATAGGGACATATAGCGATCCTAGTTTTTCCTTGATCACTAAGATATGTAGAGACTGACGGCGATCCTAGGATCCCCTAGATCGCCTGAAGCTTAGGGTAGGTGGATTTCACTGAGACGCCCGTCTCACCCCAATCCCTTTAATTTAGTTTCAGGTAAGCAGGTGGTTCGCAAACAAGAGTTTCGTGATGAAGTTCATCAGGTAGACACTGAGTGGAGTGCAGCTGATCGTCATGTACCAGTCCAGGATTTTCATTAGTATTTGTATGTATAAATATATATATACGTACATTGGTGGGACTTTACTAGGTGTATAAACGAGCAAACTTGTATTCATTCTGATGTATATTATTGTTATTGAAAATTTTAATGTATCCAGTATCAGATTTAATACGCATGCTAAATATTCTGGATAAATTTAGCATGGGTGTTACAATTGG
Source organism: Medicago ruthenica (assembly GCA_018208015.1). Classification (NCBI taxonomy): domain Eukaryota; kingdom Viridiplantae; phylum Streptophyta; class Magnoliopsida; order Fabales; family Fabaceae; genus Medicago; species Medicago ruthenica. The sequence goes on along the minus strand of CM031375.1, from coordinate 3,773,678 downwards.
TATCAGAGCCTGGTTGATTCAGATCGTGCCTTGGGTCATTAAAATTTCAATAGATGTAGTGAGACCATTAGGTTCCAGACATTGTTCTAAATGTCAGATCTAGTTGAGCCTGTTCAACTCAATCTAGTATATGACAGTTAGGACAAATGTCTGAGAGCTGAATGGGACTGTGGAGGAATGAAGCGTATGAAGAGCGAAGATTAAGGCGTCAGATTTTTAAGACAAAATTGGCGAAGAAGTATTCAGTGCCAAATGGTGGCCATCAAACCGAAAAGTAACGAAGCCCGTTGATGGCGAAGTTTCAGGAACATAGAAGATATTTAAGAGCAAGGTGGGGTACCTCAACGCCGTTGGATGCGTCATTGAGTGATGTCTCATCTGAGAAGACATAAGAAGTAAGGAATTATGCAAGGCTCTAAGGAATGGTTTGGAACCATAACAGAAACAGTTGTTTGAGAAGTTAAAGTGAGGTGTAGATTGAAGTAATAATTTCGGGTACGGAGTTAAAGAATTGCAATACCAGACCCAGAAGCTCGGATTAAGGAATTATCGGTCGGTTTTTGAAACCTCTAGACTCTTAGCAAAGGTAGAGTGTGTAAGAATCGAAGGACTTGCACACTTGAACCGGATGAGATTTTACTATTCAAACCGTTAAGAGGCTTAAATACGGATTAAGTGAATTATTGAACAGATGAAACTAACCCCTCAATGTGGTCATCGAGCGTGAAGCGCAAGCAAGCTAAACCCTGTCAGATCAGTCACATCTCTCGAACCTTAAGTGCCGGGTTTGTGAATTATGAAGAGAAGATGGTATGCAACCTAGGAACCAAGATGGATGATTAAGTAGTAGTGATAAGAACTGTTGCGTATTGAAGCGTGATTCAGATGTGTCCTATTTGGCAAGAAGATTGGAAAATAAGCTAAGCTCAACGAGAATTTTACACAAAGAAAAGTGGATCAGACTACCTTCCTTTATTATGAGTCATCGAGATGTTTTTTTTTATGAGGAACACAAGCTTAGCGAGATGTGAAGGAGACCCCTAGAAAGAGCATGAGATGAGATGTAAATTTTCAGCAGAATCGAGAACTAGAGATTGAATCATATATTGTTGGATTTTAGTGAACTAATGGATGAACAAAGTTGAAATTCCTTGTTTGGATGGAGAAGGCAAGTTTAAGATAACTCAGGATTATAGTAGATCAGTTTTTGAAGAATAATTAGAATTTAGTCAAGAATTAATTTGAGGCTTTACTATTAGGAAGATCGTCGCTAATGCACAAGTTAAAGTCGTGGTTAATGTTAAGGAGTTTTATGTTTTCAATCGATGGGTTTCCTTACGCAATTATTCTAGAAGTTGAAAGAGATCACCTTGGGTTGGTATGCTTTCGAAGGTGGTAGAAGGTACAAATTTTGGATTGTTTAAACCATATAAAGAATCATTCAGATAATAAGATCAGGTTTTGAGTTGTGAATGCAGTAATGAGTTACTAGATGAATCTAAAAGTAATGATAAGGTGTTGAAGTTTAAGATCATCCGGGTATTTGAAGAGACGTAACCTATGAATGGGTTTACAAGAGGGCCGGTAAGAGTTTGAATCTATTCTAGACGGACTGTTCTCGGAGAAACTCGAAGAGTAACCTAATGGACATGATAGAGTTATGGAGACTGAAGTTGTCTCGGAAAAGAGTATAAGTATGAAATCCTCACGGATAAGAATAAAAGGAATGTAAACGAGACTTGAACCATCAATGGCTTTTAGCATAAAAATGATGTGAATGTGGAAGTGTTCAAGGAATCGCTTCACAAGAATCGGTATGTCGTTATGTCTAAAGGAAAACGCGGTATTAGGAGGCGGCCTGTCAGTGCTGTGAATTCTTTTTCAAAGCAGTATGTAGCATGAGGTTAAGCCATCTGTTATTAGCGTGTAAGTTTCAAGGGATGAATAATGTAATTGGATGAGCGTGTAGTCGCGAAATCGTGAACAAGTAACAGGCCGTAAGATGAGTTGGTCCTAGTGACCGAGAACTTATGAAGAAGTAAAGCTGATCGAGAGATTTTTTTTTTATGCGGTAATGACGGTTTAACAATCCTGACCAGAAGCTAGTTGTTGAAATCAGAGAACGCAGCTGAAGACTGCCCAAGAATGAAATCAAGGAGAACTCGGAAGTTGAGACTTCGGGACTAGGATGTTATAGAAAACCTTATGAGTCAAGCTGAGAGTACCCCAAACCCAGAGATTCAAAGGCGTTGGGAAGCGAAGCGGTGTAAGAGAATGTGGTAAGAACAAAATGGATGTATTCCTACCACGACAAGTCTAGAGCATTTGGAAGTACCGCTAAGGTAACCTGGTTATTCGGTTTAGTAATTCTAAAAGGAATTGGAATGCCAATTTTGGTCAGAAGGAAGTTATGCGCGAGGCAACATTGTGAGTGTTGTATCTGGAGGTTTTTACTATTGGACTTGGAGTATCATTCAGAAACGGAAAGTGTCGTAATCGGTGTTTGAGTGAAACGATACTATTTAGAGTTGATGATACCGAGTGCAGAGTAGTTGAAAAGTTTCGAAGGCCTTGAGCTCGATGTTCTGAATTGAGAAATAAGTTTTGTAAAGCCAATTGATAATAACTCGTAATTATGGTCTGGAACCATGTATGCAAAGAGTATGAATATGAAATCGAGGGTAAGGAGAACGTTACCGACTGATCGTGCTTTTCTCATGTTGAGTTTATGTTATAATACTATGTTATGTAATCGGATTTCATGTTATGATGTACTTTGTACACAATTATGTTAGATATTATGTACTCATCAGTCAGTACTTGTATCTTCAGGCATGTTATGTATTATGTATCCGATGTCATGGATGGTATTGAACTTGCATGGTTATCCAAGTATTCCAAACTTAAATTCAGTATTGTAAATTAATGCATCCAGTACAAAGTTTAGCAATTGCATGAGGAAACTAGATAATCTCGATTCTATGTTATAAGCTTTGGGTACATTGGTATGGGAAGTGTTAACGCTCCAGTAAGAATCAGATAACAAGGTGCGCCTTGGATGGTGGGAATTGTTGGAAGTCTAGTAAGGGAGAAGAAATTTCTAAGTCATCAAGAAATGCGTTGTCGTCGACAAGCTAAGATGAAACGCCAGGAATCCTTAAGATCACCCGAACCCTCAGAACGTCTGCAGTAGACGTAGAAAGTATATGTACATATGTACTGTTGTAAGGAGCAGTTTACCTGGAATCCTGGAAGGACAAAAAATATAGTAGAATCAATGTTTATACTTGTAATATGGAAAGCAGAAAAAAATTCATTAATAGCATTAGAGGTGCGAGGAACAACTGAAAGATGAGAATATTTAAAGGAAGATAAGGTCGGATCGATGTCTTCAGAAGGAATATTCAAGTACGAACAACTCTAAGTTGGAATTGTAAGAGGGTGTAAACAAGATGTTTAGCCCGAAGTATGGCAGACCCTCGAGCAACCATGGTTGGAGAAGAACCTATAAATAAGGAAAGCTACTTGGAAGCTAGAATTGGTAATGTAAAGAGTCATGCTTCAAAAGAAGTTCTAAATTTCGAGGACGAAATTTTCTTAAGGGGGAAAGAGTGTAATATCCCACGTATTATTTTACCAAGATGTAGTATTAATCGACTAAGAATTGAGAACGAACGAGAAAGTAAGGATACGAAGTGAGTAAAGGGTATTTTAGTAATTGACAAAAGTGACTATATAAAGTAAACACCTTAATTGCTTATCTTTATTTTCCCATTACTTCTCTCCACCAAAATTACTTTCCCTTCTTCTCTTTCCCCCTCCTTCACGTGTTGCTCTCCCTCCCTCACCTTGATCCATTTCAAGATTCACTCCCAACCAAACTTTTGGCAACGCATGAATGATTGAAGAGCTAAAGCAATTTTGATCTTTCCTTTCCTTCTTCCCCTCTGCCAGCCGAAGCTTAACCCCTCATTTTTATGCTTCCACAATTTTCTCTCCTTTACCATTAAAACAAGCTTGCTTGTGAGTATGGTGTAAAATTTAAGCTATGTTTAGGTGTTTAGAAGCAAGGAGTGGAAAAATAAGCAGAAGCTGGAGCTTGGGTGCAAGGAATTACAAAAGCTTAAGTTGATTAAGTTGCTGCAAGGTATAAGCTTAAATTTGGGGCTGTTAGAACCAGTGGAATTGCTGTTGTTGCTGTTTGGGTTAGGAGCTGGAAGTATAAGCGATAAGTTGTAATTTTGGGTGCATGTGTTTTGAGCTTAAAAGGTAACAAATTAAGCTATTTTAATGAAGTTAAATTTTGATTTAAAGCTGTTTCTGGTTGCTGGGTCATGGAGCACGAAATTTATAAATTCAGGGGATGATTAAGCTGATTTAGAGTAGCAAAAAAGATTAAATGTATAAGCTGTTTTCGCAGAATCACTGTTTGGTTCGTAGCTGTTGCTGGGTAGCTCAGAATTGGGTAATTATTGAATTTTTGGATTCTGCGTTCAATTCCATTCGATTTGGATATAAGTTTCATGTGATTCGGATTAGAAACGAATTCACAAAACGCGTTCGAATTTTGGATTCTGCTGAAAAACGGTTTACGGATTTTGACGTAATTTTACGGAACAAGTTAAAAAGCGGGTATATATTGATGGAATGATTCCAGAACTGAGTTTACGTTTTTGGTAAACCTATTAAGTATTTGGGTTGAGGTTTGAGTCGGAATCGTAACGTTCATAAGCCATAAGCTGTGAATAAGCTGTTTCTGAAAAAGTGCTTATGGAGCTGACAGAAGCTTTCGTTGGGCAATTGAGTTGTGCTGAGGAAGCCAGAACATGTTAAGGTGAGTTCCAGTTAGTTTAGAACTTTCCCTTTGGGCTTATGTTTAAGTGAGAAAAAATTAACATCAAGATCAATTTATGATTAGTAGTTGTCTAATTGTTAATGCTTGCCAAGTTTTATGATCCTCCATGCTTTTAAATAATAAAGACGAGATTTTAATGGTTATGCAAAGTAATGAGAATGAATAGATTTTTTACAAGATTTATGTGATAATGTGAATGAAATTTTATATGATATCGATGTTAAGAAAGTGTTGATCATGTGAATTGATTTTCGCAATAAATCATTTTAAAACTATGTTTTGATTTTCTATTGAAAACTGCCTATCCGTTTGCTGCAACGAAGAGATAATGCAGCCTATGAGTAACATGCTCATAGTAAATTATAGATAATCTCCGTTTGCTGCAACGAAGAGACAATGCAGCCTATGAACTAAATTGTTCATAGTATACCGTTCGCCACAACGAAGAGATAATGTGGTCTAAAGATAATTACCGTTCGCCACAACGAAGAGATAATGTGGTCTAAATATAATTACCGTTCGCCACAACGAAGAGATAATGTGGTCTATGTGCACATAGTAAAATGTAAAGTTAGTGATATGAAACTTTAAGTCAGAAATGTGAAATACTTTAATATTATCAGACAGATATCAGTTATCAGGAAGTGATCATAGTTTCCCCCTCGATCACTAAATAATGAGATGCGAATAATATGAATATGATAAGATATGATAGGGACATATAGCGATCCTAGTTTTTCCTTGATCGCTAAGATATGTAGAGACTGACGGCGATCCTAGGATCCCCTAGATCGCCTGAAGCTTAGGGTAGGTGGATTTCACTGAGACGCCCGTCTCACCCCAATCCCTTTAATTTAGTTTCAGGTAAGCAGGTGGTTCGCAAACAAGAGTTTCGTGATGAAGTTCATCAGGTAGACACTGAGTGGAGTGCAGCTGCTCGTCATGTACCAGTCCATGATTTTCATTAGTATTTGTATGTATAAATATATATATATATATATATACGTACATTGGTGGGACTTTACTAGGTGTATAAACGAGCAAACTTGTATTCATTCAGATGTATATTATTGTTATTGAAAATTTTAATGTATCCAGTATCAGATTTAATACGCATGCTAAATATTCTAGATAAATTTAGTATGGGTGTTACAATAGCAAGTATATGTAAGTCTGTACTAGTATATCATTGTTTCTTATAAAGAGCTCAAAGAGTGATATCCTGTAAAGATGGGAGCAGTGATGTCAATTGCAGAAAATAGTGTTTTTTTTTTTTTTTCAAATTCTGCTATGCAGCTATAATACTGCTATGGCCAAAATTTGACAACACTATGTACTAAGCAGCGTATCGTAGAACAGTAGCGTTCTTTTTTTTTATTTTAAATTCTGCCATGCTAATAATGCTTTAGCACTATCTCACAGCTACAACTCTCATTTGACAACATTATATATCAGCATATCTTAGTATTTGCCCTGGTATATAATATGTAACCGATGGTAACACAAGCTACAACCTTTAAACCATGGAGAATCTGTGTAAGAGGGACAAGGTTTCTAGACTAGTACAGACAAATTTATTTATTATAGGAAAAGTAGAGATAAAATAAAACAAAAATAATAAATTACAATAAAATATCCACATCAACCACCAATTATATCACATTTGCAGTAACTGATTCTAATTAATTCTTTCATGAGGCCTCATTCTTCTTGTCCTCCTTCTATTAGGCTTGCCTCCAACCATACTCACAAGCCATTGAGGTTTTCCTATTACAACACAAAGCATCCCAATCCAACACCAAATACCATTCCACATCCATATCCTATAGCCACTGGTTGCCAACCAAATCCAAATTTTTGTTCATGCTCATCAGAAGATGTTGAAGGTGGAGAAATTTTGTTGCAATTTTTTTACAATGGAAGTCCAGACAACCCATAGTTTCCCCAATAGGAATCATTGGAAAATGTATCAAACTGTTCTCCTTTAGGTATTGCTCCTTCAAGATGGTTGAGAGACATTCAAGACTGCAAGATAGTTTAGATTGGTTAACTTTGTAGGAATCCTACCGGTGAGCATATTTGTGGAGAGATCCATTGATTCGATGTTTATCAAATTTCCCAAGGATTGAGGAATTGGACCAATAAGTCTATTGTGGGAAAGGTTGAGTCCTATGAGTGCATGAAGCTCACCAATAACATTTGGAATGTCTCCTTCAAATTTGTTTCCTGACAAATCAATACTTACAAAGATTGTAGGAATTATATTGATCCCTTTTGTTGTTACAGTCAGAGTCGTAGAAAAACTCGTACGTACGGTTATATGCTGCAACGGTTACCATCTTTTTCATGTCTTGAAATTGTACAGGAGTAACATTCTTCATGGTTTCAAAATTTTCTACGTAGAATTTCGGTATTGGACCACTGAAGTCATTGCATGAGATATCAAATATAATTAAATTGGGAAATGGATTTCTGTTGATCTTTAACTTGGTAATGGGACCATGCAACTTATTGGCTCGCAAAATCAGTACTTTCAAATGTGACAAAGTTTGAAGCCAATGGGGAAACGTGTCCTCTATTTTGTTGTTGCCAAGATTTAAAACCTCCAGGTTTGTGCAGTTGGACAAAGATTTTGGCAAAGGACCTTCTAATTGATTTCCATTAAGATTGAGAGTGCTGAAAGTCATGCTTGAAAAGGTATTTGGCACAGAACCATAAAGTTTATTCATCTCTATGTCCAAAACTTGAAGGAATGGTAAGTTTGCAAGGCATTGTGGGATCATACCTGTTAATTTGTTGTGGGACAAGTTAAGAGTTTGAAGTACAGTTGCTTTGCAAATCGACAAAGATATCACACCCCCTAGTGAGTTGAAACTAAGATCAAGGGATCTCAGCCAGTAATGCTTTGAGAATTGGTCTATTGATGTGAACATGTTCCGAGAGAGGTTCAAAGATTGTAATAAAAACATATCTGGTAACCAATTTGGCACTCTTCCACTCAACTTATTATTGGATAGATCCACATAGACCAAACTTGGAAATATTTCTCCAAATCATTTGGGCAATTCAGTTAAACTGAGAGAAGATAACTCCAATTCTCCAAAGTTCACTGATAATTGAGTATTCTGAAAAAGGGAAAGACTTTCTAGATTTTGGAACTTCGAAAAGAGTTTAAAATTGACAAAACCACTCAAGTTATCTGAAGATAGACACAAGTTAGTAAGGTTTACAAGGTTGAAAAGTGATTCTGGAATATTTTCTTGTAACCTGTTGTTGCACAAAAACATAGAGTAAGGAATGTGAGAAGATTGCAGTACTTATGTGCCCTGTAAACTGATTATTTGATTGATCTAAATCTACCAAAGATGGCAAAGACAAAGACCAAGAAGGAATTTTCCCTTTCAATGTGTTGTTATTGAGCCATAATGCAGTTAGGTTTGAAAGGCCTGTTATTTTGTTAGGTAGGCAACCTTCTAACTTATTAGAAGAACAGTCCAAATAAGAAAGTGATGTTAAGTGAAAGAGTGAAGATGGAATTTGTCCTTCTAAATAGTTATTCTTAACATTGACAGTTTTCAATTTGGTTAGGCCACCAAACACATCCAGAATTCGACCGATGAGTTTATTCCCTGAAAAGTCCATGAGAGTGAAGTGGTAAAGGCTTGAAAGCCACGATGGTGGTAGCTCACCTCCTACATTGTTTCCTGAGAGACTCAAGAAAGTAAGTTGTGTGAGGTTAGAGAAAAATTGTAGGATTGACCCTTGGAATTGATATTGTGAAAGATCCAATACATTAAGGGAAGTGATGCAACTCATCTTTGGAAGTTGACCTCGAAGGTCGAAGTTAGCTGACATATATAGCTCTTGAAGTTTTGGCAAACAAAGAATGTTGTCATTTGACATCATGTTTCCACTTAAACCAGTTCCTCTAAGACTAATAGTAACTAAAGAAAATAGATTAAGAAATGAAAAAAATGAGCTTGGCGCAATAAAAGACATGTTTGTATGGTCAAAAACAAGCTCTGTCAAAGATCTTGCATTTTGCAGCAGCCTCTGCAAAGTGACTTCTTGTATCCACTTTAAATCGTCATTCATGGAGAGATCAAGTGACACTAAGTTAGAAAGGTGTGAGATATAGGAAGAAACCACCTTGAATCTCGGTATCAGACAAGTTGAGGTGTGTGAGATTGACAAAAGCACCAAACTGAGATGAAAATTGAGTTGGGAATAATCTATTATTAGCAAAATTTATGAAATGGAAAAGTCAAAATTAGGACACCGTGTATATTCAATGAATCTATAAATACTACAACAACTAATATATCATTAGTCTTAATAATTTCTATATTTGACAAAGTTGTTGCATATAAGTCAATTCTGATGCCAAAAATTTCTAACCCCTACGACACTCCTAATTGATTTTAACTTAACTAATGTTGTACATAAAATTATCTAGGCTGCTAATTTTCTCTTGACTCTTTCTCTGTCAAAGTCTTCCTTGCAAACACTACTAGAAACTAACTTTTTTCCTGCAGATTTTCCAACGGAAAATCTTCCGCAGGAATTCCTGAGGATTTTGCTGTCAATATCCCTAACTTTGATGAAATTTCCTACAGATAACACTACCGTAGGAAAAGCCGCAGGAAACGAGTACATTTCCTGCGGTTCTACATGGGGTATCTCTTACTTGAAAATGCCGCAGGTATTTCTGCGGTTTTTTCTGCGGATACTCATAATGTCTTTCCTGCGGATTTTTCTGCAGATTTGTTTTAATTTCTTTTTCCGAATTTAAAAATTTGAAAAATTTTCAATTTCTTCATTATTTTTATAAATAAGATAGATATTGAATATGGACCCTATAATTTTAAGTTTATGTTCATATCAAAATATGTGTAAATGAAATGTCAAACTATTTATGTCAATTGCAATTAATTAATTTTCTCATTAAGTTGGATAGGAAAAAAAAAAGTGAATTGACATACCTCGTTAATTGACTTAGATGTATGTTATTGAACGGTTTGTAGCTTTTTAGAGTTTCTATGTTCATGAACCAAGCTAAATCCGCAAAATCAAATACAAATGCATAAAGGGTGAGGCTTCAATATTGAGATTGTTTGCAATTAAGCATATTTTTGTCTTTTATGAATTATTATATTATAGGGGAAAGTAGTAGTACATAAAGACAGGTGAGTCAGTAAAGGAGAACACAAAAACAGCACTCTGTGCTATGTAAACTGCCAACAATGTCTATAGTTTATTTCTTTGAATGTCCTTTTGCAGGTTTGATCAGCACTCTGTTGTGGATTGTAATACTTTGTTTCGATTGAAGCTCTTAAACTGAGCTAGTTATTTTAATTGTTCCACTGCGCTTCGTGGTGGAGTGTTTCTAATATTATATATGTCTATCTGAGATCTCAAAGATGATCATTTTGGTTATGGGTGAAATTTCTTAGATAGCCTTTCATTTAGGAAGGAAACTTATGCTATTATTTTTTCTTAACTTTTAGGTTGCTGTCCAAGTTGAAATTGAGTATGTACTAGAGAAGGCTAACCTAGATGAAGGCATGGATGAAGAATTTGGATTAGCAGCTTACTGAAGATGTTGCTAGGAGATTCATGCTCCTTTTCCGATACATCTTTATACTTGGAGGATAGCATAATGAACATGTGGCATAAGGGGAGTGGTGGTGGTGGGGGTGGGGGTGGGGGGAGGGAGGTTCAACTATGTAAAGACGTGTTACTTTTAATTTTATTTTGTTGTATGTTTAATGCAATTGTATCTTTACTATAATCACTGAATTTTATAAGAATTGGTATCTTCTATAATTTATGCTGTTTAATGCTTTGAAGTGCATTATTTTTTTTGTAAATAAATATATTTCCTGCGGATTTACCTGTGGAAAATAACTAAATTCAGATTTCTTTGCATCATTTACTGCGGAATTACCTGCGAATATATTCGCATCAACAGTGCTTTTTCTGGTAGGAAAATTCCCTAACCACTGACCAAATGTTTCCTGCGGATTTTGATCACATTTCCTGCGGATATGAATTTCCTACGGATCCTAAAATCCTCAGGAGACAATTACCCACGAAGGTATCCATGGGAACCTAAATCCTAGGCAAAATCCGCAGGAAACACCTTTCCTGCGGAACTTCACTAAAATCCGCAGATAATTCCGCTGGAAAATCGAAAATTTCTAGTAGTGAAGTAATCAGGAAAGTACAAGGTGTATATAAATTTATTTGAAGACTGATTGACAATTTTATTAGTTGAGAGATATACAAGTGACAAGATTATAATTGAGTAACTAACTATATTAGTGCAACTATTCACATTATTTGAGTAACTAACTATACCATGATACAATCAATGCATTTGAAGTAATTAGATTTTTTTTTTCATTTTGTAATTCTTCCCTCTAACAAAATGCTTCAGCCTTGGAAAAAAAGCTGAAGTTGGACTTCTAAAGCCTTATTCCTATATATTACATTTCTATCAAACATGCTTAATGGAAGAAGAATTACAAACCCTATTAATAAGATACTGCCCCCCTCCCCCAAAATTTTTGTCTTCATCAAGAAGTTTTTATTTCGGACGGATTTCTCAAAAGATGATCAACAGATTTCTCAAAAATTTGAGTTGGACCTCATGGTATACTCTGCAACAAGCTTAGCAAAAGATGATGACTTATCCTCTAACAATGTCGTTGGGGAGTCGTACTCCTCAATAAGTCCTACACCAATACACAACAACATCAGAAAACAAAACACCATGGAACAAAAGATATCAAAGTTCAACGAAAAATGACAGTTTTTATTACTAACCTTGATTAAGAAGTAGAACCATATCACTGTCAAGAACAGAAGTTATTCGATGTGCAATGGTAATGACAGTAGAGTCCGTGAAATGCTGCCTGAGAGTTTGCTGAATCAAATTATCTGTAGCTGTATCAACTGATGCAGTTGCTTCATCAAGCACCAAAATCTTGCTCTTCTTAAGCAGAACCCTACCTAGGCAAACCAACTGTCTCTGACCCATGCTCCAATTCTCACCATTCTCACTAACTATAAAAGCACCAAATTCCACGTTAGCAAGAAGTTCAAGACTAAAATACTATATACTCCTTATGGACTTTGTAAGCAAAAAGGTACATCAATTGGTCTAAATTTACCATATACTCTCTCTGGACGTAATACTATATACTAAATTTGGACCGAATGCATGTACTAGTTTGTTTATAAGTTCTGAAGGGATTGTTTATGTTCAACAAAGTTAGAAGACAAACCTGACGAGTCAAGCTTTCCTTCTTTCTTTCTAACTTCATCTCCCAGTTGACACTTATCCAAAGCCTATTTTAAAGGAATGTAAATCAGTATTTGAAGAACAATTACAAGTCCAATATTTTGCACAGAACCCAAGTGCCATTGTCATTGTATTATTTTTCAACAAAAAAAAAACAACTCACCTCCCATATTTGTTCATCAGTGTACTCTTCCAGGGGGTCCAGATTACTTCTCACAGTCCCCTCAAACATGGTTGGATCCTGCGGAATAATGCTTAGTCTAGACCTCAAATCGTGCAGTCCAATTTTAGATATGTTGATGCTGTCGATGATAACTTCCCCGGCAGTAGGTTCAACGAGTCGGAAAAGTGTTTGTATAAGAGTTGATTTTCCACTACCTGTTCTACCAACAATGCCAGTTTTCAATCCTCCACGAAACGTGCATGTCAGACCACGCAGCACCAGTGGAAGATGTGGAGCATATCGAACCTTCATTATGGAGAACAAATCATTAAAAATGTTGAAATGCAGCACAAGCAAACATCTTGTAAAATAATTATGCTACAAAGTATGTTGTACGCAAAGCACAACTTTTCTGTTCAGAAGCCAAATTTCTAACCATTTAGGAAAAGAAAACCTTAGCATGAGTTTCATGAATCAATTGACGATAAAATGAAAGAATAAAAAACCAAAACAATAATTAAAAGGAGGAAAGTACAAGAAAAAGTCCAGCTACCTGCAAGTTCCGTATATCAACCTCGCCATATGTGGGCCAAGAAGGATCTGGCCTATTTTCTTCTTCTAAAACAAGGGGAGGCTCACTAGGAATGGTTGTATACTGAAGTATCCTTTCTACTGATATAATTTTGTTCTCCAAGTTGCAAAGATTCCATATCACCCAAGCTTGTATCCTGTTTAGATTTAGACCATAGGTAACAGCTAGACCAGCAATGCCTTCAAAAATCAGGAAAAAAAAATGACACAGTTATGCTCAACACCTCATTACACAAGCAGAGTAAATGTTGATTGATACACAATACCAGATTTGAATTACGCACCTGGATTTATGATTCCAGGTGGAATTGATATCAAGAATATCAAGAAAAAGGCAAATGTGATGGAAGACAACATATCTAAGCGGAAACATAACCATTCCATAGCAGCAGCAATGTTGAACTTTGGGCGAGAATACCCATCAGTCAGTTTCATATTTGTTTCATGGAATCTTGACTGTTGATCAAAGCTTCTAATGGTTGAAGTACCGGATATTGTTTCTGCGAAGTGTTGAATGATTGGAGCTTTGCATACTCCACCTAAACGTGACAGTTCACGAGCTGATGGTAAATAATATCGCTGCAGATTACAAGTTCCAAAGTTGTTAAGCATCACTACAAAATAAAATAATAGAATGAAATCAAATTTACAAACAAATAAATAAAGCCATATAGTCCAAATAATACCTGATACCAAATGCTGACTGCTATCATGGGTACAAAGACGATGAAAACTTGCCATGCAACCTGAGACATCACTGCTATAATTCCCAGAAGCTGAATCATGGAGAAGGCAAATGAGCCAATTTGATTAGGAATGTCTGTATCCACTGCACTTTGGTCAGTAGAAGCCTGCAGGACAGAGGAGAGGAAGAATGCGATAAATAACAAGCGACAAAGTAATCCATAGTTATAGTTATTGAAAACATTTGACAAGAAATGGAAATAAAGGCGGTATGACATACTCTATTAAGGATTCGTCCACTTGGAGTAGAATCAAAAAACGACATCGGGGCACGGAAAATGCACAAGTGCATTTTATTGAAGAGAATAGTAGCTGTCTTATAACCAACTATAACAAGTAACAATGCTCTAACAAGAATGCATAAAGAACTTCCAATGGCAAAACCAACATAGACTTCAATAAGAGTTGTTCCTTCAACAGGTGGCTCGACTTCGGCTGAGATGGGAGTTGCCCAAGCCATCCAATAGTTGCTTCCAATTTGAAGAGCTTGGAAAAGAATCTGAGCGAATAATATGAACGGTACAAGAGATCCTCCATATGCAGTTGTGATATACTTCCAATAGACTGAAAATCCAACTTTACCTTTCTCCCTTTCTTCTTCTTGAACGAGTTGGCCTTTCGGTTCGCCTTTATCATCTGCTTTGCCATTTTGCTCACCTTTGTTTGCCTCTTTTACTTCTTGTTCTGATGTACTTATTTCATTAGATGCTTTTCCTCCATCCAATGATTCAAGTGTGGACAAAGCTTCTCTGTGTGCACCAACAAGTTCCATAAAATCAGTCCCAATGTTAAGCAGATCGGCATAGTTTCCACTTTGAGTAATTTTCCCTTCTTTCATGACCTATAACAAGGGCCAAAAAAGAGGTTAAGAGAAAATCCACCATTATAAATTAATCACAATAGAATTATGATAAATACTCACCAATATAAGGTCAGCAGTAGGTAAGAACTCCACTTGATGAGTAACATAAACAACTGTTTTTGAGCTTAAAACACCCAGCAAGCATTCCTGCCACACAATTAAACAAACAATTTCACTTACTAAAATAATTATACAGGTGTCATGCTATTGGAAATAACAGCATTTCAAAAGAGTTGAACCAAGAACCATTTAAATTATCAAATGAAGATTCAAATAATGAATCGGAAGACATTTTTTCCAAAATCATGAATTGAATCTTATTATGAACTGTAAGATCATCGCCATAAAATTATGACAAATTATAAGCTGGTATATCATCATATATGAACCTCAAAATAATTCAAGTCATATATCAAATGACAAATGTTTGGTTATACAAAATTGACAAAAAAAATGTGGTTAGCTACACTAAGTTTAGGTAGTGGTTCATCAAATGAACCAGGATTCATCATAGTGAATTAGGATTGAAGATGGGATTCGTGTCTAAAGAGATGCACATAAGAGATTTGTATCGATTGAGTTCAATTAAGTAACGATTCGAGATGTAACTCTTGTGCATGTGAGATCCTGATAACTATTTTGTAGTATGCACAAAAAATAGAATAGCCGGATTATATTGCACATAATAAACAAAACACAAAATGAGTTACCTTAAAAAGGTGAGATCCTGTATGAGCATCCACAGCACTAAAAGGATCATCGAATAGATAGATATCCGCATCTTGGTAAAGAGCACGAGCTATTTGTATTCTTTGTTTCTGTCCACCACTCAAATTTATTCCACGCTCGCCAATAACCGTCTGATCACCAAATGACAAGATTTCCAAATCCTTCTTCAAGGAACATGCTTCAAGTACCTTCTCATACCTTTCCCTAACCATGTTTTCACCAAACAATATATTATCCTCTATCTTGCCACTTTGAATCCATGGTGATTGAGCAACATAGGCCTTTGTTCCACAAACCTTAAGGACACCTGATATCTTCGGTACTTCTCCCAATACACAAGAAAGTAAAGTAGACTTTCCTGATCCAACAGTACCACAAACAGCAACCTTCATGCCATGAGAAGCTTTGAGATTTATGTTCTGCAAAGTTGGACTAGGCAAAGATAAATCCCAAGAAAAATTCCCGTCAACCACTTCAATTGCTGTATCAGAACTACCAGGAGGAATCTTTTCGACAACATCAGACTGCAACTCATCAAGACGAAGGAACGACGCAATCCTATCAAGAGAAACTTTAGTTTGTGCTATCATTGAAATTACATCTGGAAGATTATAAATAGGCTCTTGAAGAATCCTGAATGTTGCAAGTGCTGACAGAATCTTCCCTGATTCAAGTGGGATCCCTATGAGCATACAAGTACCAAAAGTAACCACGGATACAAGTGTAGGTGCACCCCAAAAGACAAATGTAGTCATGGCTGAAGTATAAAGAAATTTTTTCAACCAGCCTTGTTCGGCGTCCCTGAGCGCAGTTATTTTAGATAGAAACTTCATTTCCCATCCTTGTAGTTTAAGGATCCTCATGTTCCTTAATATTTCAGATGTGGTCTTCATTCTTGTATCCTTTGACTCCATCAACTTATTTTGAAACTTCTCTTGCAATGATCCTAATGGAACATTTGCCAACATAACAATGATAGTTGTAACAAAAGCAGCAACTGAAGCAAGTCCAAGATTTTTATACAAAATCAACAATGCCAGTGTAACTTGCAAAGCTACTAGCCACAAATCATGCATGTACCAACTGAAAATACCCACTCTTTCGGCATCAACGGTCATGAAATTGATTATTTCTCCAGAAGTATGGCACTGTCGTGATTGACCTGAAAGTGTTAAAGCTTTACTATATATCATAGTCACAAGCAGTGCTCGGGTTCGAAGTCCGAGTTGCTGCAACCTAAAGAACCAGTGCCTCTGTGTTAAGCACTCTACAAGCTTTGCAAAGAAAAATGCAGAAACCAACACATAGCCTTGATTCTCATATAGCCTTTTTCCATCAAGGTATTGAACAAAAGAGTCAATAAGATAAGGACCAACATAAGAAGCAAAAGTTTTCAACAATGCAAGAAAAGCAGTGAAAAGAATCTCTTTCCACCCTGAGATTATCAATGACTTAACTAACTTAAGTGTGGTTACTCTACTAACTGCACCACAATCAGCTTCAAGTTTTTCTCTAAAAATTGGAAAAGCTCCAACCACACTATCTCCACTATCTAGCTGAGGAACGTCCTCAAGGTCTAAGGTTTTCTTATAACCAAATGCTATAAGTGGTCCCACCCAAGTGAAAGTGAGAAGGCTCAAAATTCCAGCAGTAGAAAAAGGGGTAACAGTGTCACTCCCTTTAGTGTCTTTTAACTCCAAGGGATTAACATTACCATTACCATTACCGACATGTGTATCACCATTCAAAAGAGGCTCTTGAAGAGTTCTTTCACTTTCTTCACTCTCATTTTTCACACAATATCCCACATAACAAAAGAACAAACCAACACAAAAGGACACCACGTCAGAAACCAAGCATTGAACTGTTAACTCAATGTGATTTTCATAAAGAACAACAATATCAACCACAAAACAATAACATGAAACAAATAAAAAGAAAACACACCAAGCTCTAAAAAACAATGGAAACCTTCTTTTTCTTTGACCTGAACTGAAGAAAAACAAGAACCCTTTGTGGAAACAAACACAAACAACACACCAAGCAACTGTTTTTAAAGCTAAATCAAAAAGTGTAACAACTTTTTCTTCTGACCAACACCAACCACTTGCGTACCAGTAAAAGTAGTTAAACAGAAACAGAACCAAATTGAAAGAAGAAAAACCAAATGAACAAAACTTTGTCACTTTAAACAAAGTGTTATTAGGTTTCTCCTTAGACTCATTCACAACACAAGTTGTAAATTTTCTCCAAACCCATGAAACTAAAACTGCAAGAATCAATAGTATATGAATTAAGCTAGATAACCCATGAAGGAAAATGGGTTTAAGAACAAAATCAGTTCCAAGGTTCATGAATGAAACAGAAGACAAAACAAACATCATAGTTATAAAAATTGGATTTTTTCTTTTTTTAAGGATGTTTGTTATTGAGGTTGTTTGAAGAAAAGGGTATAGTGGGTTAGTATGAAGATGAAATTTTTGAGGTTATAAACGTTGGAAAAGTAGAGAGAGAAAGTCAAAAGTTTAGAGAGAGAAAGAGGGTCAGCGAAAAAATGTGATTACTTGGGATTAGGGTTAACGTGGTGGCCAAGATTTGAGTGTTAAGTGGTTGAAGGAAGAAACTAGGAAATGTGACAAAAAAAACGATTGAAAGAGACAAGAACAAGGTTGGTGTTTTTTCACTAATATGAAGAGTGAAAATAATTGATGTGATATACTATGATCTGAATTGAATTGAATGAGGTTGTACTTGTGTTGTGAATAAAATAATGATTTTGTTTTGAATGAAACAAATAAACAGGTAGCAGCACACGAACTATGAGAAGTAATAATAGTATAATTTATTGCTATATAATTATTTTCGAAGGAAGTAAAATATTACACCCTTAGAATGTGAGAAACAACTTAAATAAATTTAAAGCAGTGTCAATCAATTAATGGATTGAGCTTATACATGACATTTGAGCACATAGTATTATTTAATGAATTGGCTCATTCAAGAGTTGAGCTTATACATGAGATTTTACCTATTATAACAAAAATTAAGCTTATACATGAAAAAGTATTCTTTATGGAAGCTTCTTGACATGCTTTAGATGAATTTGGCTCATTCAAACTACTATCCTTGCCTCCTTGGTACCATCTGAAGATATACACTCAGCAAGAAGCCAAAGAAAGAAGAGATCAACATTCTGTTTGTACCATCTAATTTCCATGTTGTTTGTAAACTACAGAGCAATAGTTGATTCACATGTTAATTAAAGCCCAGAAAGAAGAGACCGGCACTTAGTTGATCATGAAGTGAATAAATGTAAAACTCTGAACTGATATCAACTAAGTGAAAAATACCTCTGGTCTTGAATGGCATAACTTATCACCTAAATAAATCCATATATTAAATTATCTTCTCTCCTACTCCTAGCTAGATATATGACAACGATGAAATCTTGTCCAATTGTATTAATTGTCTGGTTATATGGATCATTCAATAGAAGAGGAAGTACCCTACCACATCTACAATAACAAATACTACTACTATTTTAAATCACAATAAATACTTGTAAAGTACAAATGTGAACAGGTCTTTGATTTACCTCAGATCTTGAATTAAGGACTCCGAGAGACATTCCAATTGTATTTACTGGTCTTGAACTAAGGACTCCAAGACACATTCCAATTGTATTTACCGTAAGAAACAAAGAACTGATTTCTCAATGAATCACAACATTTTCTGACTAATTTAGAAATATGTTATTTTCTTCTAATTCTCCTATTGATTTTATTACATCATAAGAGGATATTTAATAAATTCAAACATAAGATGTTGGATATTTGGTTGTTGGCTACATGTTTTGCTAAAATCAAATGTACAAGCAGTTCGTCTTCAGAAGCTGATATCTCAATTGTATGTCTTCAGAAGCTGGAACAGTACTTCAGACGCACTGTTCAGAAGCTGACCTTCAGACGCACTGTTCAGACCTTGACTTTCGTTGCCCTTCAGAAGCTGCATTTCAGAAGCATGTTTTCTGCGTTCTTTTTTGTGCCTTGGTTCTGTTAATTCTCTCACGGTGTCTTTCGAAGATTTGATTGAAGATTTATCCAAGCTGATGTTTCTAGAAGGCAGATTAATTCGCGTGAAGATATTGGTTGAAGATTTGTTTCTTTTATTTGTGAATATATTTTCAAAGAAATCTTTGGAAAATATATTTCTGGAAAATAAATTGCTTCTATTTGCTTCTAAAGAATTCTGGGAATATATCTTTGAAGGATTTGGTTCAAGAATTATGTTGCTGCTGAAGCTATAAATAGAGGACGCTGTCATTGAAGAAAATCAACTCAACTGAAGTCAGTTTTAATAGAGTGTTCTTAGGTGTTGAGTCTGTAAGCTTTGTGCTTTGTTTTTGTACACCACTCAAGTGTTTAGAGTTGGTTGTTTTTTATTGAGTTGTAATTCACTTGAAGCTTTTAAGCAAAAGTGATGTTTTGAGTTTTTAGGAGAGTTTCTCCATCTTTGTTTGATTTGTTAAAGTCTGATAATCACTGGGGCAGTGATTGATTGAGGGAAGTGAGAGGGGTCTCAGGTCTAGGAGTTCCTAGGTTGAAATCTATACGGGTAGTGATTAAGTGAGAAGGCTGTGAAACAGGGGATGTTGTCATAGGTCTTTGAATTGATACTATTTAGTGGATTTCCTTCTTGGCTTGGTAGCCTCCAGATGTAGGTGTGGTTGTCACCGAACTGGGTTAACAAATCACCTGTTACCTTCTGTCTTTTTAATTCTGCTTCTGAACTATTGTTTTTACTTACTCTGTTTTACTGCACCAGAAGTTGTACTCTGTTTTACGGTTCAGAACCAGTCCTGCCAGGAATTTCATAAGATTCCATAAGAGCATTCTGTTACCAGCTTTGTCCCTTTCAAATGAAATTGCTTATCAAATTCACCATAAATATGAATTCAAAAATAAGCACTAGTTAACCAAATGTAGAACATAACTAGTGGAAAAATCAGCACATAACTACTGCATAACTAGTAAGTCCAAAAGAAAAACAATGCACTTTTCCTAGAAATTGAGTATGTACTAGAGAAGGCTAACCTAGATGAAGGCATGGATGAAGAATTTGGATTAGCAGCTTACCGAAGATGTTGCTAGGAGATTCATGCTCCTTTTCCGATACATCTTTATACTTGGAGGATAGCATAATGAACATGTGGCATAAGGGGAGTGGTGGTGGTGGTGGTGGTGGTGGTGGGGAGGGAGGTTCAACTATGTAAAGACGTGTTACTTTTAATTTTATTTTGTTGTATGTTTAGTGCAATTGTATCTTTACTATAATCACTGAATTTTATAAGAATTGGTATCTTCTATAATTTATGCTGTTTAATGCTTTGAAGTGCATTATTTTTTTTGTAAATAAATATATTTCCTGCGGATTTACCTGTGGAAAATAATTAAATTCAGATTTCTTTGCGTCATTTACTGCGGAATTACCTGCGAATATATTCGCATCAACAGTGCTTTTTCTGGTAGGAAAATTCCCAAACCACTGACCAAATGTTTCCTGTGGATTTTTTTCACATTTCCTGCGGATATGAATTTCCTACGGATCCTAAAATTCTCAGGAAACAGTTACCCACGAAGGTATCCATGGGAACCTAAATCCTAGGCAAAATCCGCAGGAAACACCTTTCCTGCGGAATATTCACTAAACTCCGCAGGTAATTCCGCAGGAAAATCGAGAATTTCTAGTAGTGAAGTAATCAGGAAAGTACAAGGTGTATATAAATTTATTTGAAGACTGATTGACAATTTTATTAGTTGAGAGATATACAAGTGAGAGATATACAAGTGACAAGATTACATGGAGATGAAATATTCAGGCTTTTACGTATTCTCCCGAGAGAGATGCGAAGTATTCCTGACTCTGTCTCTTTAGACTTATATGTCATTTTGATCAGGTCTCACCAGACCCACCTGTTTGTTTTTAAACCGATCCCATCAGACCCACCTGTGTGATTTTGATCAGTTTCAACCTGTGTGATTTTTGTTGTGTATCAATATTCTCATCAGAGAATAATCAATGGGATTCAGATTTCTTGACACTAGTGGTCACTCTTACACGCAGGTTCTCCATGGCTCAAAGGTTATAGGCTCATAAATATAGTATAGTATTTGACCATCCTTTTAGTGTTGGGCAAGGCATGTATGGTTTCCCTCTCATTCAATGTTGGTAGCAGGTTTTAAAAAATCGCTACTTTTTTGCTGTACAATATTCTTTTTGCTCAAAAAAAGATTCTAGTTTATTCTTGGGTATAAAAGATTCATGGAAAAGAAATAACTTCTATATTTCCCCTTTTTTTTACAATATTTCTCTTGTTTATTCTCATGGAAAGGGTCGGAAAAAAGCTCGCATGGTGGTGGGAAACAAATAACTAGCCAAAACCTCCCTCTTACAATAAATTCTCGGGAATATTTTAAATGTTGACCAAACATCGTATTTAAAATAACCTAGGAAATAAAACTTTAAAACTTCTATTCCAAGGGAAATTATCCCCATGAATAAATTTAGAAGACTTCAAACAAACACGTCATTTAGATTAACGACCTGCGTTATATAGGTTGTGAAGGGATTCTAATTATATTTCTCTTGAATATAATTGCACAAATTCATTGAAGAACAATATTAGTGCAACTATTCACATTATTTGAGTAACTAACTATACCATGATACAATCAATGCATTTGAAGTAATTAGATTTTTTTTTTTTCATTTTGTAGTTCTTCCCTCTAACAAAATGCTTCAGCCTTGGAAAAAAAGCTGAAGTTGGACTTCTAAAGCCTTATTCTTATATATTACATTTCTATCAAACATGCTTAATGGAAGAAGAATTACAAACCCTATTAATAAGATACTGCCCCCCTCCCCCAAAATTTTTGTCTTCATCAAGAAGTTTTTATTTCGGACGGATTTCTCAAAAGATGGTCAACAGATTTCTCAAAAATTTGAGTTGGACCTCATGGTATACTCTGCAACAAGCTTAGCAAAAGATGATGACTTATCCTCTAACAATGTCGTTGGGGAGTCGTACTCCTCAATAAGTCCTACACCAATACACAACAACATCAGAAAACAAAACACCAGGGAACAAAAGATATCAAAGTTCAACGAAAAATGACAGTTTTTATTACTAACCTTGATTAAGAAGTAGAACCATATCACTGTCAAGAACAGAAGTTATTCGATGTGCAATGGTAATGACAGTAGAGTCCGTGAAATGCTGCCTGAGAGTTTGCTGAATCAAATTATCTGTAGCTGTATCAACTGATGCAGTTGCTTCATCGAGCACCAAAATCTTGCTCTTCTTAAGCAGAACCCTACCTAGGCAAACCAACTGTCTCTGACCCATGCTCCAATTCTCACCATTCTCACTAACTATAAAAAAAGCACCAAATTCCACGTTAGCAAGAAGTTCAAGAGTAAAATACTATATACTCCTTATGGACTTTGTAAGCAAAAAGGTACATCAATTGGTCTAAATTTACCATATACTCTCTCTGGACGTAATACTATATACTAAATATGGACCGAATGCATGTACTAGTTTGTTTATATTTAACTATTTAAGTCTGAAGGGATTGTTTATGTTCAACAAAGTTAGAAGACAAACCTGACGAGTCAAGCTTTCCTTCTTTCTTTCTAACTTCATCTCCCAGTTGACACTTATCCAAAGCCTATTTTAAAGGAATGTAAATCAGTATTTGAAGAACAATTACAAGTCCAATATTTTGCACAGAACCCAAGTGCCATTGTCATTGCATTATTTTTCAACAAAAAAAAAAAACAACTCACCTCCCATATTTGTTCATCAGTGTACTCTTCCAGGGGGTCCAGATTACTTCTCACAGTCCCCTCAAACATGGTTGGATCCTGCGGAATAATGCTTAATCTAGACCTCAAATCGTGCAGTCCAATTTTAGATATGTTGATGCTGTCGATGATAACTTCCCCTGCAGTAGGTTCAACGAGTCGGAAAAGTGTTTGTATAAGAGTTGATTTTCCACTACCCGTTCTACCAACAATGCCAATTTTCAATCCTCCACGAAACGTGCATGTCAGACCATGCAGCACCAGTGGAAGATGTGGAGCATATCGAACCTTCATCATGGAGAACAAATCATTAAAAATGTTGAAATGGAGCACAAACAAACATCTTGTAAAATAATTATGCTACAAAGTATGTTGTACGCAAAGCACAACTTTTCTGTTCAGAAGCCAAATTTCTAACCATTTAGGAAAAGAAAACCTTAGCATGAGTTTCATGAATCAATTGACCATAAAATGAAAGAATAAAAAACCAAAACAATAATTAAAAGGAGGAAAGTAGAAGAAAAAGTCCAGTTACCTGCAAGTTCCGTATATCAACCTCGCCATATGTGGGCCAAGAAGGATCTGGCCTATTTTCTTCTTCTAAAACAAGGGGAGGCTCACTAGGAATGGTTGTATACTGAAG
The DNA here is from genome assembly GCA_018208015.1 of Medicago ruthenica. Lineage (NCBI taxonomy): Eukaryota > Viridiplantae > Streptophyta > Magnoliopsida > Fabales > Fabaceae > Medicago > Medicago ruthenica. Next base: position 3,749,919 of record CM031375.1, on the reverse strand, counting down.
TATCCTTTCTACTGATATAATTTTGTTCTCCAAGTTGCAAAGATTCCATATCACCCAAGCTTGTATCATGTTTAGATTTAGACCATAGGTAACAGCTAGACCAGCAATGCCTTCAAAAATCAGGAAAAAAAAAAATGACACAGTTATGCTCAACACCTCATTACACAAGCAGAGTAAATGTTGATTGATACACAATACCAGATTTGAATTACGCACCTGGATTTATGATTCCAGGTGGAATTGATATCAAGAATATCAAGGAAAAGGCAAATGTGATGGAAGACAACATATCTAAGCGGAAACATAACCATTCCATAGCAGCAGCAATGTTGAACTTTGGGCGAGAATACCCATCAGTCAGTTTCATATTTATTTCATGAAATCTTGACTGTTGATCAAAGCTTCTAATGGTTGAAGTACCGGATATTGTTTCTGCGAAGTGTTGAATGATTGGAGCTTTGCATACTCCACCTAAACGTGACAGTTCACGAGCTGATGGTAAATAATATCGCTGCAGATTACAAGTTCCAAAGTTGTTAAGCATCACTACAAAATAAAATAATAGAATGAAATCAAAATTGCAAACAAATAAATAAAGACATATAGTCCAAATAATACCTGATACCAAATGCTGACTGCTATCATGGGTACAAAGACGGTGAAAACTTGCCATGCAACCTGAGACATCACTGCTATAATTCCCAGAAGCTGAATCATGGAGAAGGCAAATGAGCCAATTTGATAAGGAATGTCTGTATCCACTGCACTTTGGTCAGTAGAAGCCTGCAGGACAGAGGAGAGGAAGAATGCGATAAATAACAAGCGACAAAGTAATCCATAGTTATAGTATTGAAAACATTTGACAAGAAATGGAAATAAAGGCGGTATGACATACTCTATTAAGGATTCGTCCACTTGGAGTAGAATCAAAAAACGACATCGGGGCACGGAAAATGCACAAGTGCATTTTATTGAAGAGAATAGTAGCTGTCTTATAACCAACTGTAACAAGTAACAATGCTCGAACAAGAATGCATAAAGAACTTCCAATGGCAAAACCAACATAGACTTCAATAAGAGTTGTTCCTTCAACAGGTGGCTCGACTTCGGCTGAGATGGGAGTTGCCCAAGCCATCCAATAGTTGCTTCCAATTTGAAGAGCTTGAAAAAGAATCTGAGCGAATAATATGAACGGTACAAGAGATCCTCCATATGCAGTTGTGATATACTTCCAATAGACTGAAAATCCAACTTTACCTTTCTCCCTTTCTTCTTCTTGAACGAGTTGGCCTTTCGGTTCGCCTTTATCATCTGCTTTGCCATTTTGCTCATCTTTGTTTGCCTCTTTTACTTCTTGTTCTGATGTACTTATTTCATTAGATGCTTTTCCTCCATCCAATGATTCAAGTGTGGACAAAGCTTCTCTGTGTGCACCAACAAGTTCCATAAAATCAGTCCCAATGTTAAGCAGATCGGCATAGTTTCCACTTTGAGTAATTTTCCCTTCTTTCATGACCTATAACAAGGGCCAAAAAAGAGGTTAAGAGAAAATCCACCATTATAAATTAATCACAATAGAATTATGATAAATACTCACCAATATAAGGTCAGCAGTAGGTAAGAACTCCACTTGATGAGTAACATAAACAACTGTTTTTGAGCTTAAAACACCCAGCAAGCATTCCTGCCACACAATTAAACAAACAATTTCACTTACTAAAATAATTATACAGGTGTCATGCTATTGGAAATAACAGCATTTCAAAAGAGTTGAACCAAGAACCATTTAAGTTATCAAATGAAGATTCAAATAATGAATCGGAAGACATTTTTTCCAAATCATGAATTGAATCTTATTATGAACTGTAAGATCGTCGCCATAAAATTATGACAAATTATAAGCTGGTATATCATCATATATGAACCTCAAAATAATTCAAGTCATATATCAAATGACAAATGTTTGGTTATACAAAATTGACAAAAAAAATGTGGTTAGCTACACTAAGTTTAGGTAGTGGTTCATCAAATTAACCAGGATTCATCATAGTGAATTAGGATTGAAGATGAGATTCGTGTCTAAAGAGATGCACATAAGAGATTTGTATCGATTGAGTTCAATTAGGTAACGATTTGAGATGTAACTCTTGTGCATGTGAGATCCTGATAACTATTTTGTAGTATGCACAAAAAATAGAATAGCCGGATTATATTGCACATAATAAACAAAACACAAAATGAGTTACCTTAAAAAGGTGAGATCCTGTATGAGCGTCCACAGCACTAAAAGGATCATCAAATAGATAGATATCCGCATCTTGGTAAAGAGCACGAGCTATTTGTATTCTTTGTTTCTGTCCACCACTCAAATTTATTCCACGCTCGCCAATAACCGTCTGATCACCAAATGACAAGATTTCCAAATCCTTCTTCAAGGAACATGCTTCAAGTACCTTCTCATACCTTTCCCTAACCATGTTTTCACCAAACAATATATTATCCTCTATCTTGCCACTTTGAATCCATGGTGATTGAGCAACATAGGCCTTTGTTCCACAAACCTTAAGGACACCTGATATCTTCGGTACTTCTCCCAATACACAAGAAAGTAAAGTAGACTTTCCTGATCCAACAGTACCACAAACAGCAACCTTCATGCCATGAGAAACTTTGAGATTTATGTTCTGCAAAGTTGGACTAGGCAAAGATAAATCCCAAGAAAAATTCCCGTCAACCACTTCAATTGCTGTATCAGAACTACCAGGAGGAATCTTTTCGACAACATCAGACTGCAAGTCATCAAGACGAAGGAACGACGCAATCCTATCAAGAGAAACTTTAGTTTGTGCTATCATTGAAATTACATCTGGAAGATTATAAATAGGCTCTTGAAGAATCCTGAATGTTGCAAGTGCTGACAGAATCTTCCCTGATTCAAGTGGGATCCCTATGAGCATACAAGTACCAAAAGTAACCACGGATACAAGTGTAGGTGCACCCCAAAAGACAAATGTAGTCATGGCTGAAGTATAAAGAAATTTTTTCAACCAGCCTTGTTCGGCGTCCCTGAGCGCAGTTATTTTAGATAGAAACTTCATTTCCCATCCTTGTAGTTTAAGGATCCTCATGTTCCTTAATATTTCAGATGTGGTCTTCATTCTTGTATCCTTTGACTCCATCAACTTATTTTGAAACTTCTCTTGCAATGATCCTAATGGAACATTTGCTAACATAACAATGATAGTTGTAACAAAAGCAGCAACTGAAGCAAGTCCAAGATTTTTATACAAAATCAACAATGCCAGTGTAACTTGCAAAGCTACTAGCCACAAATCATGCATGTACCAACTGAAAATACCCACTCTTTCGGCATCAACGGTCATGAAATTGATTATTTCTCCAGAAGTATGGCACTGTCGTGATTGACCTGAAAGTGTTAAGGCTTTACTATATATCATAGTCACAAGCAGTGCTCGGGATCGAAGTCCAAGTTGCTGCAACCTAAAGAACCAGTGCCTCTGTGTCAAGCACTCTACAAGCTTTGCAAAGAAAAATGCAGAAACCAACACATAGCCTTGATTCTCATATAGCCTTTTTCCATCAAGGTATTGAACAAAAGAGTCAATAAGATAAGGACCAACATAAGAAGCAAAAGTGTTCAACAATGCAAGAAAAGCAGTGAAAAGAATCTCTTTCCACCCTGAGATTATCAATGACTTAACTAACTTAAGTGTGGTTACTCTACTAACTGCACCACAATCAGCTTCAAGTTTTTCTCTAAAAATTGGAAAAGCTCCAACCACACTATCTCCACTATCTAGCTGAGGAACGTCCTCAAGGTCTAAGGTTTTCTTATAACCAAATGCTATAAGTGGTCCCACCCAAGTAAAAGTGAGAAGGCTCAAAATTCCAGCAGTAGAAAAAGGGGTAACAGTGTCACTCCCTTTAGTGTCTTTTAACTCCAAGGGATTAACATTACCATTACCATTACCAACATGTGTATCACCATTCAAAAGAGGCTCTTGAAGAGTTCTTTCACTTTCTTCACTCTCATTTTTCACACAATATCCCACATAACAAAAGAACAAACCAACACAAAAGGACACCACATCAGAAACCAAGCATTGAACTGTTAACTCAATGTGATTTTCATAAAGAACAACAATATCAACCACAAAACAATAACATGAAACAAATAAAAAGAAAACACACCAAGCTCTAAAAAACAATGGAAACCTTCTTTTTCTTTGACCTGAACTGAAGAAAAACAAGAACCCTTTGTGGAAACAAACACAAACAACACACCAAGCAACTGTTTTTAAAGCTAAATCAAAAAGTGTAACAACTTTTTCTTCTGACCAACCACTTGCGTACCAGTAAAAGTAGTTAAACAGAAACAGAACCAAATTGAAAGAAGAAAAACCAAATGAACAAAACTTTGTCACTTTAAACAAAGTGTTATTAGGTTTCTCCTTAGACTCATTCACAACACAAGTTGTAAATTTTCTCCAAACCCATGAAACTAAAACTGCAAGAATCAATAGTATATGAATTAAGCTAGATAACCCATGAAGGAAAATGGGTTTAAGAACAAAATCAGTTCCAAGGTTCATGAATGAAACAGAAGACAAAACAAACATCATAGTTATAAAAATTGGATTTTTTTTTTTAAGGATGTTTGTTATTGAGGTTGTTTGAAGAAAAGGGTATAGTGGGTTAGTATGAAGATGAAATTTTTGAGGTTATAAACGTTGGAAAAGTAGAGAAAGAAAGTCAAAAGTTTAGAGAGAGAAAGAGGGTCAGCGAAAAAATGTGATTACTTGGGATTAGGGTTAACGTGGTGGCCAAGATTTGAGTGTTAAGTGGTTGAAGGAAGAAACTAGGAAATGTGACAAAAAAAAGGATTGAAAGAGACAAGAACAAGGTTGGTGTTTTTTCACTAATATGAAGAGTGAAAATAATTGATGTGAGATACTATGATCTGAATTGAATTGAATGAGGTTGTACTTGTGTTGTGAATAAAATAATGATTTTGTTTTGAATGAAACAAAGAAACAGGTAGCAGCACACGAACTATGAGAAGATACTTGCTTCAATCTAGATATTCGGTTTGTGTTAATTTATTAACTAATAATTTGTTACAATAATTATCGAAATATTTAAACATTTGTTTTACAATTAAGGTTGGTTTGTTTGTTGTGAATTAAAATAAAATCTGATTTAAGAAGTTGAAATACAAAATGGAATATGGTGTGGGTTGTGACTGATATATTATTACGATGGATAGATCTAGATTATTTATTTTGTCATGTTATTATGATCGGTCCAATGTATTTGTAGGCTTAGAGAGAATTTTAAAATGAGGTCTTTTAAATGTGTTGACAAAGAAACAGAACAATTAAGAACAATAAATTTGTAATTTTATTTGATGCATGTCAGACATTTAATATGAGTATCGTTTTCAGTCAATATTCGAATATTAATTCATTAGGTTGTGAAAACCTAGCTTTTTCCATTAGACTCAACCCTATTAGTGCAAGAACTTTTTAAAAACAAAATTTTAGTTTAATTACTAATATATGTTAAAAATAATATTTAAAGATTTGATTTATGAAAATATATTGAAAGCGAAAAAGATTTGGAGGCCTAATATTAGGCCTAAAAAATTTGGGGGTCTAAAGCCGTTGTTTTAGTGGCAATCCCCTTAGACTGGCCATGTATGTCATCTAATATTGAAGGTCAAAATAATATGAGATCAATTGTCTGAATTTTTAAAAATAAGGGATCAACATTTTGGGGAAAAAGCAGGGGATCAAAACTTTCAATATAATAAAATAGGTGGATCAAATATACCTTTAAATTAATTTACCTATAATGATGTTATATTGTTAGTGTCATCGCTTGTTAAAATGCTATTTGATGGAGCAAAAATTTATATTATATTTGTTATGATGTCATAGAAAAAGATAAACAAGATTTGTTATAAATATTATACCTAATAATTTTTTGTTTATAATTTACACGCGTTAACGCAATAATAATAACACACATAAGAGCACGAGAGTGATCGTCAGAACGCTAGTAATAATAATTTTTTTGTTATATATATATATATATATATATATATATATATATTGTCAATAATATTTAACGGTGATTGATAATGTAGTAATTATATATAAATATTCAGTTTGGAATCTATATTAGTAAATAAAAATGAAAATCTATATTGTAGACAATTAATATTATAAGATTTATGTTTGAGTTTGAAAAAAATATTAAAAATATAAAACTTCATAAAATGGCTTGAATAACATAACAATTAGGTCCATTATGTTTACCTTTCCAAATAATTTAAGCTGTTAGCCGAAAAGACATACATATGAATTAAGGTTTAGTTTTTTTTTTAAGCAAGAATAATTAAGGTTTAGTTGATGCCTAATTACTCGAACAAAGGTCAATCGAGTGAAAGATAGTTGAATACAAATGAGTCGAATATGTCTCAAGTCCAAACAATTACACAAATGTCATGGAGGTGTCAGAATCAAAGGCACAAATGGAGTTGATAACCAAACCTCAAAGATATGTAGTATGTTGGCTAGAAATACTTTTATTAGGTGTGAGTAACATGAAAAATAATTGGGCACACACACAAATAAAAAATTAAATAGAAACTATTTGGTCACTACATTTAACAGAAAATATTTGGTTGGTTTCCATTTCCCGTACATTGAGGAAGGTAATGAATATGTCGATTGATTTGTTAAATATGTGGCTGACAACATTGACACACTGAAGATGTGGACTTCTCATCCTTCACAGCTAAATTTTATCTTGTAAGCTGACTCCTCTAAAGTTTTTAGACATAGAAGTTGCTTAATCTTCTGCTTTTCTGTGTTTTCCTTCTGATAAAAAAAAATCATTTGTGCACACAATTAATACAATCACATAAAAATACATATAATTTAATCTAATTAGAAATACATATTTTTAATTCCTTTCCTCTTCCTGCCTTTTGCATATATATATGTGTGCCTAACTAGTGTGCTCAAACGCTTATTATTGTATAAAACTTCCTATCATTTAACATCATTTAATCCTTTTTTTTCTTTTCATTTTTTATTTATGAGTACCCGAACATTTTTCATCTGTGGTTGTGTCCGATTAAGATTTCTCATATTTTTACCCCTCGTTATATTTGGTCTATAAATACAAGCTTTGTTTGTAAATACCCTTGTAAATATTATTTTCAACACACAATGAAACAGTCATCTTTTACTTGCATTTATCTTTTATCTTTCAGCTTTACATTTACTTATGTTTTCTTTAGTTTAATAATTCACCAAAAACCAAACAATCCAGGCTTCACACTCTTTTCTGAAAGAGTTAATAAACCAACAACTAAGGGACATAATTCCTTCCTTAATTCACTTTTAAGATCTATTAGTCAATTTAACAACTAATTTTCAAGTTTAACAAAAAAAAATGGTGATTCTTTTCTTTGCTTAAAATATAATAATCGCATACATCCATCAAATAAAATATATGTAAAATTTTAGAAAACGTCGTGAATGGACACACTCTCCCACGTAAAAACAGTAACGAAATTGGCACAATGCACCTTTTTCAACCGTGCTCAATATTGACTGTATATGTGTCATGTTCTGTACTTCTGTTCAATGTGACTTGAAATTGTAGAATTTTCAACATCATATACTATAAATAATGCAACTCCAACATCTCAAACAGAAATGATACATGCAGAACACTATTGCTCACTTGCATGGCATCAATAATTGCGCTTGTACTTTGTACTTTTAGTCCACGCAATCTCAAAATATCTTGGAATATACTAAGAACTAAATAAATGTGTTCATGTTGGAGAGGATTATCTCATGTCACATAAGAGTCAAGATTAATCTTAACTATTGATTTGTTAGGGGAGAGAAAAAAAGGAGATAGAGATTTAAATTAAAAAAAATTATTAAGTTTAATGGTTGATATCTCTACACTTGAGAAAACATGAGAATAAAATTGAGAGAATCCTCTCCCGTGCTCCTAAGACTCCTTGGGCTTGCATACTAAATTTATAAGTGAGAGAATTAATGTGGGCATTTAATATAGTATGTCTAATTTCTACCAAAAACAAAATAGTATTTCCTTCGATCCTTATTATAAGAAGAAAAACCAAAAATATCAAAATTAATACAATCATTAATTAATATAACCTTTTTAATATTTTTACAACTATACCCTCATAAAAAATTGTGAAGCATTAAATACATTCACATGTAATAAAAAGACAAACATTATATTAAGAGTATAAAAGTCTTTTAAACGATAAATATACCTTAAAAGTTGTGACATTTTCTTATAAACAGGACCAAAAAGTTTTTTGAAAATTTTATTATATATAGAACCGGAAGGAGTATGTTTATAATACATAAACACAAATGTTTATTAGATTAGTTTATGTTTGAACCAGTGGAAGTGAATTTTAGCGGAGGAGGCTACAATATAACGAATAAATGTTTAAATCTTGACATTAAGAAGTACTTATATTTAGCTTTATTTTAAAGAATTTATGTTGTGTTGGAGAGTTCGTGTTTGAGAGTGCTTCAAAATTAAATTATATTCAAATATTCTGTTTGATTTTTTTTAAAGTAACTACGATTCTACTCAAACATAGTATAAAAGGATTTTAAAACTAATTAAATCTTCGTTTACGTTGTTTTCGAATACAACTCTAATGTTGATATATCTATCTATGAATCGTTTTTGCAATGAGAATGATAAAACACATCAACTAAACTACTACTTTTTATTTCTTAATCGAAATCTTTAGATATCCTTAAATAATTACTAATAAGCAAAAAAGTGAACTAACTTCCATGATTTGGTTTAGTGGGAAAAAGATAAGTCTTGCATCTAAAAGTTCCGGATTCGAGTTTCGCTAGAGCCCCTTGAAGTAAGTGTAGATAGTGCTCCTTGAAGAAAGTAAATGTAAATACATTTATAAGCGCTTTTTGAATCCAAATATTTTCATTCCTTTGAACCGAGACATCATTTCTTCACCCTAAGATTTTTTTAGCAAAAAAACAAGAAAAAGATTAAAAACTTCATATGTATAAAGAAAAATACTACTACCTCCGTCCCTAAATATAAGACATTTTTGAGAAATTTTTTGTCCCTTTTTATAAGACCCATTTGGCATTTCCAAGTACATTAATTAATTTTTTACTAACATACCCCTATTTACTTTATATTTTTTTCTTCAATCAACATTAAATACTATCTTGAAAACATAAATTAACTCTTTCTTAAAGGATAAAATTGTAAAAACAATAGTAATTACAAACAAATTTATTACCATTATCAATTTTCTTAATTCCCGTGATTTTTTCAAAAGGGCCCTATAATTAGGGACGGAGGTAGTATTAACTTGTTATTTATTATGTGTAACCAAAAAACGTGTTATTTATTACTCCCTCCGGTACTTATTATAAGAAGAAAAACCAAAAAACATCAAAATCAATACAATCATTAATTAATATAACTTTTTTAATATTTTTACAACTATACCCTCATAAAAAATTATGAAGCATTAAGTGTCTTCACAAATATTAAAAAGACAAACATTAAATTAGGGGTAGAAAAATCTTTTAAACAATAACTAAACCTTAAAAGTTGTGACATTTTCTTATAAATAAGACCAAAAAGTTTTTTGAAAATTTTCTTATATATAGGACCAGATGGAGTATATTCTTTCCAACACGCCCAGGTACATATTATTGGTTAAAATTTATTTTTTTTGACTAAAAATAAATTATATTCATTCATTCAAATTGATATAGTACATCGATACAATACAAATTCACTAAAAACAAAAAGGATGAATCTGCGAACAAACTCACAACATTCATGTTAATAGCATAAAACGGCAAAGTAAAAAAGCATACACATATGATTGTTTTTAAATCCCCAGTATACTCATGTCTCCAGATCTGCAATGTTGACGACGCCAAAGTCATTGATTGGATATGCACTGGAACGAAACTGATCTGACAATAACCTAACAAATACCGGAACGAAACAAAAAAGACAAACAACACCGCACAAAGACGGCGAACAAAACAACATTGCACTAAGACGACGAAATCACGAAAGAAAAAACGAAATAGATGTGAAATCACTTATTTCAATAAAAGGGAAAGAGAAAAAACAAGTTATAGGGGTGATTTTGGGTCAAAAATTGACCTTAAATCATCCATCTTTGGTGCATGAAAGAGAAAAAACTAGAATTTTGGTAACGGCTCACAAGAGAGAAGGGGAAGAGAGAGAATATTGAATTCAATTAGTTTTTTAGTCTCCTAATTGATAATAGCTACTATAATTATTTGGTTAAAATTTATATTCCACTAAATTAATGTGGGGCCCTTATATTTTTTAACCTATAATACCAGATGTATGTCCTGAAAACATATGTTGAAGAGTGTATTAGTGACACATACTCTTTGAAGTGTAATGATATTTTGTTGACCTATACCATTCATAAAAGAGAGGTCATCGTATTTTTTTGTTGGCTATTACTTTTTCCACCCTATGAGGTTCTCACGCGTCTTTTTTTTCCAAAATGTCCCTCGAATTATATAATTTGGACACCGGTTTCAATTATAAAATCTGAACCAATTCGATATATATATATATATATATATGCAAGAGCAACAACTTCCCCCATTTTTACAGTTTAACTTTTCACTTTCCCTTTCTCTCTTCTTATTCCAAAATCCGAAAATCAATAAATCGGTCGAATCTTGCCCTTTTTTTGCTCAAAATCATCACATTTCAAAGTTTATCAAACACCAAACTGAAGGTTAGGTCTCATTCCCTCTGCATGCAATCCTTTCAGTTCAATTTTTTTTTGGGTACTGAAGCAGTTCGGATTTTAAAATTGAAATTGGATTGTTGCAGTTTCAATTTTAAATCCGAACTGTACCGGTATGAAGAATCTTGCCCTTTTTATGCATGTTACAGGTATGGAACAACATGTTGAACGCACCGGGGGTCAAAGAACAGCTATGCATGCTTCTGTTAGGAGGAAGCGTATGGAGAGGATGCAAGCAGAAGGGGGAGAGCCCAGGCGTTGCAGGGGCAGGGGAAGGGCACGTCGTGCCAGTGCTGATGGCGAGGGAACCTCCCAGGGGAACTATGCTGAGCCACAATATGAGCGTCAGGTAGAGATGGAGGAGCAGGTGGAGGATGACCAGGAGGTGGAGGTGGACGATGATGAAGAGCAAGAGGACCGTGTGCCAGAGCCAGAGGAGCTTGACGACTATCCTGGTGGCCCACACAACTTGACGGTGCTGACGAAGTATCATGTTCATGTGGCTAGGATGGCGGTTGGCGGAGTGGTAAGACACTACACCTTTTAGCTTAATGAAAATTGAATTTCTATGTTGTTTTTAATAATGATTGCAAACTGTTGTTGATTATTGTCATGTATTATTTCGATTACTGTGAAACTGTGTTGTTGTTAATTTGTAAACTGTTGTTAATTTATTGTCATGTATTATTCCGATTGGAAATTGTTGTTAATTTGTTGTTTTTAATTTTTGCAGTGGCATGACAACTTGAAGTGCGTGAATAACGGGAAGAAGATTGAGACAATTCTCATACCAAACAAGACGTGGATGACAACACAATAGTTTAAAGATGGGCTGAGAGCCACCTGTCTTCAGTGGCTGCAGGATACGAGCTACAGCCAGATCGACCACGGCATATGTTCGACATTTATGGAGAGATGACACGAGGAGACCTCGAGCTTCCATCTTTCGTTTGGGGAGATGACAGTGACACTTGATGATGTGTCCTGTCTGCTGCATCTCCCCATTGAGGGTATGCTCTTATCCCATGAGAGTTTGAGCAGGGCTGATGTTGTTGGGATGATGATAGATTTGCTGGGGGTTGATGGGGGGAGGCATGGGCGGAGGTAGAGAAGACAAAAGGGAGCCATGCACGGTTTAGATTCTTGAAGGATGTTTTCAAGGAGCGTCTTCAGGAGGCACATAATGTCTTCCATGCTAGAAATTTGGTTGAGATGCAGCAGAAGCGGGACCAGTCTCGCCGCATATATTTGCTCTACCTGGTGGGTATCACGCTCTTCACTAACAAGAGTGTCCGCTATGTGGAAGTTGCCTACTTGAGGTAATTCAAAGACTTGGAGCTGGTCTCTGATTATGAATGGGGAGTTGTTGCCCTTGCACACATGTACATGGAGCTGAGCAATGCCTGCCATTACAAGATCAGACATCTTGCAGGCTACTTAACTTTGTTGCAGGTATACATAAATGTGTTTGTATATTTATTCATTTCTATGTCTTTAATTGTTTGTATATTTATATGTTGTTGACTTTGTTGCAGGCTTGGGTGTTTCAGCATTTCAGGGGCATGGGTGTCAGGGATGCATGAGGCGGTTATGAGGAGGCATGTCCACGTGTTATGTTGTATTTGCCGTTGAGGGGCCTGTCTTCACCAGATGAGTACATGACACATCTGGATCAGCTGGATCTGTCGGGTGTTTTCATGTCCCCTTACGAAGCACATCGTGAGGTATATCCCTTCGAGCGTGTCAGCCTTTACTCTGGATGGCTGAGATACGGTTCTTCTAAGGTAAAATATCTACCGTAGCGAGTGCTACGCCAGTTTGGGTATCAGCAGACCGTCCCCAGACATCCATGCGACAGTGTATCTCCCTAGACGACCTTGACGGAGATCAGCCACATATATGTGCATTACCTTGATCATATGTTGACACCCTGGGACTTGGGACTCGCTGTTATGACTGGCGTGGAGACTTCACATGGATATATCAGATGGTTTTATACCATCTCACATCCACGCGTCATTCTTCAAGACGATGTTGTTCAGGTCTCGAGGCCACCCGAGCAGGAGGCCCTTGATGAGATTGTTGTTGAGCATGACGGAGAATAGGGGTACCTAGTGCTGACCGGAAGGTTGGGTCGCATCAGAGACCATGTATATATCGTCATGGGCAGTGGTGTGGTGCAGCAGGGGACTGATCAGTGGCGCCATTTGGAGGTTATCCTGACGGAGGTTCATGGAGGGCGAATTTATCGTCGTAGGCGTGCTGTTGGGGGTATGGGTGGCGGAGCTTAGTTTTACATAGTTTTAGTTTTTTGGTGTTGTAATCATTATTTTTGAATTTTATGTCTGAACAATTGGATTGGTCTGTAAATTATGGATAATTTTAGTATTTATGTCTGAACAATTGAATTTTATCGTTTCAATTGCAACATTTTTTGTTATTTATTCAAGAATGCATGTTTATTTCACAAGAATACATAATCCGGAAAAAAAACACAGTTTCTGTTTCTGAAACACAACTTCTGTTTATGCGATCTTTGATAAGTGGCAAAATATGAATAAATCCATGTCTTTTATAAGGCTTTTTAGTTACTTGTTGTGCAAGTTATCTTAGGAAAAGCATGGAATTTTATGAATAAATGCCAATTATTCTTTGTGTATCTTATTCTTCCCCATTTGTGCAGGAAAAGCAAGCCAGGACCTGAAAATAGCAAGAAATATTGAAGAGAAGCATGAAGACTTTCGCCCAACGATTGCTTGGCGACTGCTTGACGAAGTCAGGCAGGGAATTTTGGGAGTTTTCAAAGTGCACTTTCGCCCAGCGATCTATGGCGAAAAGTTGGCGAAGTCAGGCAGAGATTTTCTGGAACAGGGGAAGTTTGATTTCGCCCAGCAAAATCATCAAGGCGGTTTAATACTGTAGAAGACGTGGCAGAATGCCATTGGCCAGATAGTTGATTTCGCTGAGCGAAAATATGTATCGCTGAGCGATATCACATTTATCAGTTTTAGTATATAAGCTTTTTACAGCTTTTAGGTTAGATATTCTATTATTGTTAAGCTTTCATTAAGAACGAAAATTAGTGATTTATTACCAGAGAATAGGGCTAAAAGAAGGGCACTTCAAAGGACAAACAAGGAATCAAGTTTGGATCATTCAAGGGTTTTTGAGAAATCAAAACTAGCATTGATCTTCATCTTTCTTCCAGCTTTTGTATTGTTGACATGAAAATGATCAACTAAACATCCTTTGTTGGGATTAGAGGTAATGAATCAAGCTAGATGTAGTCTATTTGATCATGTAAATATTTGATTCTAGAGTTTTATAATATATTGAAAGTTATTCTTGCTATTCAATCTTATTTATGGTTTAGTGCTATTGACAGATACATTTAAATCTAAGTTTAGAATACTTTTCTATTAAAACAAGTGTTCTAGACATGGAACTATGTTTTGATAATCACTTAAAACATCAATACTTAATGCTTTTGGATCGTTTAATAGATTGGGAAATCGTCGATTAAACGATACAATCGATCTCACAACTTTATTTGGACACGAATAATGTTGTCGAGTGATGTGTGATAATATCGTTAAGAAGAGGTTAAAACTAGAATCCTTTTTATCATGATCATTAGAACATTATCGATGCTTGATTTATGACTTTGATACCGACGCTTTTATGCCCTATTACTCGTAGCATTTATTTATATTTTTAAAGTCGAGTAGTGGTTAGTAAACAAAAATTTGAAACCCTAACTTAAAATGATAATCGATGTTGAATGGTTTAAGATATCCCGTAAATCCCTGTGGAGACGATACCTAATATACTCGCGTGTAGATAGGAAATTATGAAGTGAGGTAAAACACTTTCATCAAAATGGCGCCGTTGCCGGGGATTATAACGGATAGATATCATAAACATCGCAACTAAAATTATTGTTTTAAGCAATTTTGCACAAAATTCTTTTATGTATATAACTATCATATTTTTATCCATCTTGTTTGCTAATTCTTTTTGGTCAGATTGTTGAAACCCGTTTATGCGAGGTCAGATACCAGAAGATCAACTGCTATTTGATTCTGAAATTGAGAGGACTGCTAGAAGAAATAATAGCAAGAATCGGAAGAAGAGGCAGCAAGCAAAGAAGAAGCAGCAAGAGGGACCATCTGTTTCAATTCCTTCATTAGTTCCAATCCTAGAAACACCAATGGCCGGAGAAAGAGAAGTTATCGGAACCCCAGGTGGTAGTGGGATGCCTTGTCACAACAGCCCACGACGCCTAGCACAATTGGGAAAGACGCCAAGGACAACAAAACAAACTGAGATGAAGACCGGTATCCTCCAAATTCTATATGCTAACCCTTTCTCGGGTTTAGACCATGAGGATCCATTTCAACATCTTACTAAGTTCTATGAGATAGCCGGTACGTTAGGAGAAACAGAGAACAATGAGGAAGCAATATTCATGAGAATGTTTCCTCATTCGTTGATTGGAAAGGCAAAGGAGTGGTACTTGGATCAACAGCCACAAGTGATGACTAACTGGAACACTCTTGAGGAGAAATTCCTTGAGAGATTCTTTCCTCAAAATCATTTTATGGAGGCCAAGACAACCATCACCGTCTTTTCTCAAGGCTCAAGTGAGACACTATGTGAAGCTTGGGAGCGATTCAAGTCTATGCTAAGAAGATGCCCAAACCACGGGTTTGATGATTTAACTCAAATTCATCTTTTCCGGAATGGGATGCAACAACAGTCGAAGCTTCTACTTGATGCTGCTGCGGGTGGATCATTAATGGCCAAGAGTGCTGAAGATGTTGTATCAACCATTGAAAGAATGGCACTCAACGACCATCAGGCTCACCACAATAGAAATTCGGGTCAAAGAAAAGCGGGTATATTGGACTTGGGAACGAATGACGCTATTCTCGCTCAAAACAAATTGTTGACACAACAAGTGGAAGAATTAACAAGAAAGATGCCTAATCTTCCACAACAAATGAAGGAGATACAAAATGAACAAAGAAGACACCATCAAGTCGCATCTTGCGAGCTTTGTTCAGGCGATCATCCCACTGGATTTTGCCCACCGCCTACTGAAGAGGTAAGTTATGTCGGCAACCAACAAAGGCCGCAACAGTTTCAAGGTCAATACCAAGGTCATAACAACAATTTCCCAAGAGGGAATAACCCTAATTATGGCCAAGGATGGAGACAAGAAGCTGGACCATCCAATCGACAACCTTACCAAAATTTCAATCAATACCCACCGCAACAAAACCGTCAACAAAGTACCAACGAGACATTGAAACAGTTTACGCAAATGTCTATGGCAAACCAGAAAAATACCGATGCTTCCATTGAAAACCTCGAAACTCAAGCAGGCCAAATGGCTCAACAGCTTGCTCAAGCCACACAACAAGGCGAAACCTTTACCGCCAACACTCAAACCAACCCAAAAGACCATGCATCAACATCAAAATGACAATTAAGTCATTTTGATGAGACCGACCTTGCATCAAGAGACAAAGATAATTGCAAGGCAATTGCTACAAGAAGTGGGAAGGTAGTTGGTAGGGGAATAGGAGATAACCTTGAGGTGGAGAGGAAAGTTGTTGAAGAAAATGAGAAGGAAGAAATTGATGAAGGAAGTGAGAAGGAAATGGAGGGAGATAATAATGAGGAAGTAGTTGAAAAGAATAAGGAGGTAGTTGAAAAAGAAAACAATGAGAAGAAGAAAGATGTGGTGAAGGAGAGGGGCAAGAATCAAGAAGTTGTGAAGAATGCACCAGCTCCACATCTACCATATCCAACTACTCCAGCTAGAAAAGATAAAGAGAGGCAGTTTGCAAGGTTCCTAGACATATTCAAAAGATTGCAAATCAACATTCCATTCTCGGAAGCCTTAGAGCAAATGCCTACATATGCCAAGTTTATGAAGGAAATTCTTTTCAAGAAGAGGAGGTATAATGATGAAGAAATAATTCAGCTCGATGCTAATTGTAGTGCAATCATTCAAAGAACATTGCCAAGGAAGGAAAAAGATTCGGGTAAAGTCACACTACCGGTATCTATAGGCAATGTGAACGTCGGCAAAGCACTCATCGATCTTGGTTCAAGTATCAACCTAATCCCACTTTCCGTTCTCAAAAGGATTGGTGATTTGGTTGTGAAACGAACTAATTTGATGTTGCAACTAGCCGACAAATCTGTCACACGTCCGTTGGGAATAGCTGAAGATTTGTTGGTAAAAGTCGACGAATTCCTATTTCCCATCGACTTTGTGGTGATGGATATACCTGAGGATGATGATGTGCCACTAATTCTTGGAAGAACATTTATGCAAACGGCAAGGATGATGATTGATCTTGACAGAGGTCTAATGAAAGTCCGAGTGGACGATGAAGAAGTCAATTTCAACATCAATGAAGTTATGAAGTATCCTAGTGATAAAGGTGCATGTTTCATGATGGATGCAACTGATGAATTAATTGTTGAAGCAAGAGAACAGCTGCATGATTTGACACCTCTTGAGAGAGTTCTGCTGGATGCACTTAATATCATAGGAGAGGAAGATGAGAAAGAGATTGAAGAATGTTTGAAGGAGCTGGATTCGTTGAAGGAAATTCCTCCTCACAAAGCAAAAATTGAGGAATTGACGAATGAAGCCAAAGTTGAAAAAATGAAGCCGGAGATGAAGATTCTACCCTCAAACTTGAAGTATGTTTTCCTTGAAAAAGAGGGTAACAAGCCGGTTATCATAAGTAGCTCCTTGTCAAGCAACGAAGAAGCCAAATTGGTTGAAGTTTTGAAGTCTAACAAAGAAGCAATAGGCTGGACACTATCCGACTTGAAAGGGATAAGTCCATCTTATTGTATGCATAAGATCATGATGGAGGAAGATTACAAGCCGGTAGCACAACCTCAACGTCGGCTAAACCCAAATATGAAAGAAGTAGTCCGGAAGGAAGTGGCTAAACTACTTGAAGCCGGCATGATTTATCCGATCTCGGATAGTACTTGGGTTAGCCCGGTTCAAGTTGTCCCTAAGAAGGGAGGTATGACGGTAATTACAAATGAGAAGAATGAGCTCATACTGACAAGAACCGTAACCGGTTGGAGGATGTGTATAGATTACCGGAGGCTCAACAAAGCTACAAGGAAAGATCATTTTCCTCTACCATTCATGGATCAAATGCTAGAGAGACTGTCAGGCCAAGCTTTTTATTGTTTCCTTGAAGGATATTCGGGTTATAATCAAATATCGGTGAATCCAGAAGATCATGAGAAAACAGCTTTTACTTGTCCATTTGGAGTTTTTGCATATCGACGCATGCCGTTCGGGTTATGTAATGCTCCAGCAACATTTCAACGATGCATGCAAGCCATCTTTGCTGATTTGATAGAGAAGAGCATTGAAGTGTTTATGGATGATTTTTCTGTCTTCGGTTCATCATTTGATTTGTGCTTGAAGAATCTTGACACGGTACTGAAGCGGTGCAAGGAAACCAACTTGGTACTCAACTGGGAGAAGTGTCATTTCATGGTAACCGAGGGTATTGTCCTTGGTCACAAGATTTCGTCCAAGGGTATTGAAGTTGATAAAGCAAAAGTTGATGTGATAGGCAAGCTTCCACCACCAATCAATGTCAAAGGCATCCGAAGTTTTCTTGGCCATGCCGGATTCTATCGGAGGTTTATCAAAGACTTTTCAAAGATTGCAAAGCCATTGAGCAATTTGCTCAACAAAGATAAGTCTTTTGATTTTGATAATGATTGTATTAATGCTTTTGAATGTTTGAAAGAAAGTTTGACATCCGCACCCATAATCACCGCACCAAATTGGAATTTTGATTTTGAACTCATGTGCGATGCGAGTGATTATGCGGTAGGAGCGGTGTTAGGTTAACACAAAAACAAAATTTTTCATGCTATACACTATGCAAGTAAAGTTTTAAATGATGCACAAATCAATTATGCTACCACTGAAAAAGAATTACTTGTTATTGTGTTTGCATTAGAAAAATTTTGTTCTTATCTCATTGGTTCAAAAATTGTTATATATACTGATCATGCAGCCATAAAGTATTTAATCACCAAACCCGACTCCAAGCCGAGACTCATCCGTTGGATGCTGCTTCTCCAAGAGTTTGATTTGGAGATTAAAGACAAAAAGGGGACTGAGAACCTTGTGGCTGATCATCTGTCAAGATTGGTGAACAATGAGGTAACGAAGAACGAGAGAGAAATACTTGAAGAGTTTCCGGATGAGAAGTTGCTTATGGTTCAAGAAATACCATGGTTTGCTGACATGGCCAATTATAAAGCAACGGGGTTCATACCTGTTCTTAGAAAAACTCGGGTCCCCTTGAGATTGATCCAAGGTTCTATTTATAGTCCCAATATGGGCCTATCCAGCCATGATTTTGGGCCCCCAAAATCATGTGACTGTCAGGTGGGCCTTGTACCCTTCTGGAGGGCGCCCAACCTGATTCTAAGGGTACAAGCCCTTGTTCGTGGGACCTAAAGGCCTAAAAGGTAAGATCTACAGTCCACAGCCCAACAAGCACGAGCTTTGGGACAAGGCGAAGTGATTAAACTGCTAGCCTAACATGGGGTGCTAGCCCAACATAGGTGCTAGCCCAGCACGGGTGCTAGCCCTAACATGGGGGCTAGCCCAACATGGGCGCTCGCCCAACATAGGTGCTAGCCCAGCACGGGTGCTAGCCCTAACATGGGGGCTAGCCCAACATAGGCGCTCGCCCGGCATAGGTGCTAGCCCAACACGGGTGCTAGCCCTAACATGGGGGCTAGCCCAGCATAGGTGCTAGCCCAGCACGGGTGCTAGCCCTAACATGGGGGCTAGCCCAACATAGGCGCTCGCCCGGCATAGGTGCTAGCCCAACACGGGTGCTAGCCCAACATAGGTGCTAGCCCAGCTCGGGTGCTAGCCCTAACATGGGGTGCTAGCCCAACATAGGTGCTAGCCCAGCACGGGTGCTAGCCCTAACATGGGGGCTAGCCCAACATGGGCGCTCGCCCAGCATAGGTGCTAGCCCAGCACGGGTGCTAGCCCTAACATGGGGGCTAGCCCAACATAGGCGCTCGCCCGGCATAGGTGCTAGCCCAACACGGGTGCTAGCCCTAACATGGGGGCTAGCCCAACATGGGCGCTCGCCCAGCATAGGTGCTAGCCCAGCACGGGTGCTAGCCCTAACATGGGGGCTAGCCCTAACATGGGCGCTCGCCCGGCATAGGTGCTAGCCCAACACGGGTGCTAGCCCAACATAGGTGCTAGCCCAGCTCGGGTGCTAGCCCTAACATGGGGTGCTAGCCCAACATAGGTGCTAGCCCAGCACGGGTGCTAGCCCTAACATGGGGGCTAGCCCAACATGGGCGCTCGCCCAGCATAGGTGCTAGCCCAGCACGGGTGCTAGCCCTAACATGGGGGCTAGCCCAACATAGGCGCTCGCCCAGCATAGGTGCTAGCCCAACACGGGTGCTAGCCCAACATAGGTGCTAGCCCAGCACGGGTGCTAGCCCTAACACGGGTGCTAGCCCAACATAGGTGCTAGCCCAGCACGGGTGCTAGCCCTAACATGGGGGCTAGCCCAACATGGGCGCTCGCCCAGCATAGGTGCTAGCCCTAACATGGGGGCTAGCCCAACATAGGCGCTCGCCCAGCATAGGTGCTAGCCCAACACGGGTGCTAGCCCAACATAGGTGCTAGCCCCAACATAGGTGCTAGCCCAGCACGGGTGCTAGCCCTAACAAGAGTTTTTAGCACACAGACGTCTTAGAGCCCTTTTATAGGGTTAAGGAATTAGGCGGCGATCTCATTTTCTGCTCGCGACGTCTTAGAGCCCCTTTTGGGTTAAGGAATTAGGCGGCGATCTCTTTTTCTGCTCGCGACGTCTTAGAGCCCTTTTGGGGTTAAGGAATTAGGCGGCGATTTCATTTTCTGCTCGCGACGTCTTAGAGCCCTTTTGGGGTTAAGGAATTAGGCGGCGATTTCATTTTCTGCTCGCGACGTCTTAGAGCCCCTTTTGGGTTAAGGAATTAGGCGGCGATCTCTTTTTCTGCTCGCGACGTCTTAGAGCCCTTTTGGGGTTAAGGAATTAGGCGGCGATTTCATTTTCTGCTCGCGACGTCTTAGAGCCCTTTTGGGGTTAAGGAATTAGGCGGCGATTTCATTTTCTGCTCGCGACGTCTTAGAGCCCCTTTTGGGGTTAAGGAATTAGGCGGCGATTTCATTTTCTGCTCGCGACGTCTTAGAGCCCTTTTGGGGTTAAGGAATTAGGCGGCGATCTCTTTTTCTGCTCGCGACGTCTTAGAGCCCCTTTTGGGGTTAAGGAATTAGGCGGCATTTTCATTTTAAGCACACGACGTCTTAGAGCCCTGTCTTTTAGGGTTAAGGAATTAGGTGTGCAACCCTCACTGGGGTTTGGCGAGTGCAAGCTTCATTTTGTCTCCGGATATTTTACTTCAGCGGCCATTTTCTTCTTCTTTTTGACAGTAAAGTTCCTGATTCAATTCCAATAAAAACCAGATTCCTTACAAGTAATGGAATAAATGGAGAATGAAACATTTATAAACCAACTTTTAGAGCCAAACTTTCTAGCAATACCCACTAAAGCATGTGCAGCAGAATTCTTGCATCTTCTAACACTGAACACCCAAGTATTAACATCATAGACAACATATAATTATCAATTTCAGCTAGTTACAAGCTACCATGATCAATTTTGGCTAACAATATTTGTTTTCGCCTTAGTTTAACTCTGCTATACAAATATTTGAAAACCATCACCACCACAGGCAGTTGGTACCAAACCAATGTCAGAAGACTTCATCAACTCCCCTGGACAAATCTAATAATTTGCATTTTCTATGAACAAGGAAGAGCAAATAAACAAAAGGTGCAACAGTTTAGCAGGAAGAGCAAACATCACAACAGATAATCATAGCCACACTCCCAAATGACCCAAATGACCCAACAGATAATCACTTCGAAAACTACATGTACTTAGGACTTTCATGTATGTGGAAGCCATTGCTTTTTAAAAATGCAAAGAGCCAACATGTCAAAACAATTCTGAAAGGATATAATTTTGTAATAGAAATTCAAGTTTCATCAAACAGAGAAATATTCATTAAGAGACCGCGAGCCTAAAGGCCATGTTTGTATCGACAGAAAGTGATAGAATGGTAATAGGTTCCATAGCATTCTATTCACCTATTTTTCTTCTCTGCAAATTGGGGGTAAGGAATGGAATCCAGCAAAAGTCAGACTAGTTCAAATTAGTTTCATTAAAAGAATGATCTGTTAAATGATATTCGATAAATGAATATGTTTCAGTTCAGCCTATCACCCCAGACAATTTCACAGATTTATCAGAGTAAGTTGGAAAAGCTTCATTATCTTCATTAAATAGTGCATCAAAGTAATCCACTCAAACTCAATTATATCTACTTAAAGAAATAATGCAGCTAGCAGGTAAAGTTTTTTAACTGTCAGTGTAGACAATAAAGTGGACTGAGCTTTAAGTATTTCAAATCTATGAAACTAACATGCTATGTATCATATATTATGGCAGAAATCACAAGATATTCAGCACGCATTTCAGCTGTGTAGTAAATGGCAGATAACGTAGCGTAGCATCTGACACCCAAAAGCTCAAATGGTCTAACTACATAACTGCAAACTAAATAATCAAGTCACCCAATACATGCGTTAAGTTTTGAGCTAAACCATGAAAAATACAAGTATAACAAGTACTACTTCATTCAGTAACAATAACGCAAAGCAGATGCCACTGAGGAGGAGGCAGCAACATCAAAGAACAATACATTATGTCTACAGTGATAATGAGGATCACAAAAATATGGGTAGAACAGAGCCATATTTCCATAGCTGAACCAACAATAATATGGATCACAAAAATGTTTAATTACAAATTTTTATACCCTAAACTTTTTGAAAACTAGAGCAGTCCTTGAACCAATTAGGGGAGGTTCAAGGTTTAGAAAACCAACTGGGTAGAACCAGGTTTTGTAGTTACAATATAAGCCAAGTATATATGTAAATTATGGACAAACTAAAAAGTGTAACATAATCAAATTTCTGTTAGACATACAATATGCCAACACATCGTTCAAATAATAACCATAAAACGATCAAACAACCAACAATATTAGAAAAATAAGAAGTTAACATGTAGAAACATGCAGCAGTCAGAAAAAGGGATCCCGAAAATAAAAACTGAATCAGAATGAATAGTTGACAGAAGATAAGTAGTACAGGGAGCAGAAGCACTCATCACCAATTTCTCCCTAAGTTCAGATCACGAAATTAATCCTTAACGAAAATTTCTGGAACTTTATCACCAATTGCAAGTTGTTTCGGATCTCTTCCACCTTCAGTGATTGAGCAAATTGACTTGCGTTTACGGGATTGAAACGGAGTTGAATTTGCGAACTGAAACGAGAAAAACCTAGCCATGGCGAAAACAGCTTCAACGGAAGGAGTTAGAAATCCGTTACTGTTAATGGAGAGAGGAGAATCAGGAAGTGAAGCAACGTAACGGATGAAATCCGGCGAAGCGTTGAAGAAGCGGCAACGAAGGGATAGATACTCGGCGTCGACGGGATGGCGGATCTGGAGGAGGAGAGAGAGGAGGTGCCAGGATTGGTCTTCGAGGAGAGGAGTTGGATCGGCGAGTTGCGGTGGTGGTTCTGGCGGAGACATTTTGGATCGGCGGTTGTGAGGAGAGAGAGAGAGGTGTGGAAATGGGAAGAGGATGATCGAGAAAGTGAATGATGGCCGTCTGGGTTACGGAGGATCCCCCCTCCTTCTAGCGCCACTGTTCTTAGAAAAACTCGGGTCCCCTTGAGATTGATCCAAGGTTCTATTTATAGTCCCAATATGGGCCTATCCAGCCATGATTTTGGGCCCCCAAAATCATGTGACTGTCAGGTGGGCCTTGTACCCTTCTGGAGGGCGCCCAACCTGATTCTAAGGGTACAAGCCCTTGTTCGTGGGACCTAAAGGCCTAAAAGGTAAGATCTACAGTCCAATACCGGAAGATTATACATGGCAAATGAAGAAGAAGTTGATGAGAGACTCAACTCACTATGTATGGGATGACCCATATCTCTTCAAGATTGGAGCTGACCACCTTTGAAGGAGATGTGTTGCAATAGAAGAAGCCAAAGACATCATGTGGCATTGTCACAATTCGCCATATGGTGGTCATTACAACGGTGAAAGAACTGCTGCAAAGGTTCTTCAGGCAGGCTTCTATTGGCCCACTCTATTCAAAGACGCATTTGAGCATGTGAAGAGTTGTGAGAGTTGCCAGAAAACTGGAGGAATTTCAAAAAGGAATGAGATGCCTCTGCAAAGCATCCTTGAAGTCGAAGTTTTTGACTGTTGGGTAATTGACTTTGTTGGGCCATTTCCATCCTCCATGTCCAATGAATACATTTTGGTAGCCGTCGACTATGTGTCTAAGTGGGTAGAAGCAATCACATCACCAAAAGCTGATAGTAAAACAGTGGTCAAGTTTCTCAAAAGAAACATCTTTTCCCGTTTTGGAACTCCTAGAGTGCTTATAAGTGATGGAGGTTCTCACTTCTGCAATCAACAATTGGCGAAAGCACTTGAGCACTACGGAGTCAAACACAAGGTAGCTTCACCATATCATCCACAGACCAACGGTCAAGCCGAGGTATCCAACCTTGAAATCAAAAGGATACTTGAGAAGACCGTGTCATCATCGAGGAAGGATTGGTCAATGAAACTTGACGAAGCATTGTGGGCCTATAGGACCGCATACAAAGCTCCTACGGGTTTCACACCATTTCAGTTGGTGTATGGGAAAGCATGCCACTTGCCGGTTGAGTTGGAGCATAAAGCGTTTTGGGCGCTAAAGTTTTTGAACTTTGACCAAGAGCAAGCGGGGGAGAAGAGAAAGCTCCAAATGAACGAATTGGAAGAAATGTGTGACCAAGCATATCAATCAAGCAAGCTCTATAAGGAAAAGGTCAAGAGGTATCATGACAAGAAGATTATGAAGAGGCAATTCAGGCCCGGTCAAATGGTTTTGCTATTCAATGCAAGGTTGAAACTATTTCTGGGTAAATTGAAATCCAAGTGGTCCGGCCCTTTCATGATTAAAGAAGTCAGACCTTATGGAGCAGTGGAACTAGAGGATCCTATCACCAAAGCAACTTGGACAGTGAATGGACAAATACTGAAGCCATACTTTGGTGGTGAAGTTGTTCGGCACACGACAACAATTTCACTAATTGATTCATGATCGAACTTGAAACAGGCGTCGATCTAATGACGTTAAACAAGAGCTTGTTGGGAGGCACCCCAATTTTGTAAGTATTTTACTGCTTTGCCTTTTAGATTAGGTCACTTTACATTCAAAATCAGAAACTAAATCAGAAACCAGTACACAAAAATTTTACCTGTCATGGATCGCCTAGCGAAGCCAAATTTCGCTGAGCGAAAATTACAGGTCAGTTTGACCAGTTTTGACCAGACCATCTTCGCTTAGCGATGTATATTTCGCTCAGCGAAATTAGGTTATCAGACAGTTACTGTTTCGAAAGCCATTAACCCTCTTAACCCCCATTAATGTCATCCCAACCGTTCCCAACCACCCAACTTTAACCCAAAACTGGTTTTTCTTTACCATTTTTCCATTTTTCACTACACAACACAAAACCTTTCATATTCCTCTCAAAAGTTCAAACCCAAACTCAATCCAAGCCAAGTTAAGCACATTCACTGCATTTTATCACTTCTTTGTGCACATAATCAACTGGTTTGAGTCTTATCTTGCTCTTATTTTAAAATTTTGAATTTTGGTTTATTATTTTGATTTGATAGATTAGGTTGTATGTTTTTGTGATATTAGGTTTAGATGCTGGTTAGGTTCGAGATTAGTTTATGTTAGATATGAACTGGAATAACAACAAGCCTGCCATGCAAAAATCATAGTTTTGAATCACTTTTTCAAAAACCCATTTTGTGTAAATGTGAAATAAACTTGGGTTTATGATGTTTGTATGCAATAGTAGTTATTTTACTTCATTTCTAAGATTACTGGGTGCGTTATTTAAAGATTATAGGTAGTTAAGAGTGATTTTCGAGGGAAAATTTCAATTTCTGCACATTTTGGCTGAGCGAAACTATGATCGCCTAGGCGAAAGTTCATCTGGAAAACCCAGAATTCTTGAACATTTTTCGCCTAGCGACGCTTTGCATCGCCTAGCGATTTTCTCCAGAAATTTGAAAATTTTATTTTTTTTGCTCTCAGTTTTTCAATGTCAGTTTATGCTAACCTCTATCTATCTTGTTCTGTTTGTATTGCCTGACTGTTTTGCAGCAATTGCACCTAAATCAAAGACAACCGGAAGTAAGCGAAAAGCAGGAGAATCATCTCGAGCATCTGCACCATACGATGCGAGTCGCTTCCGGAGCGCTCATCACGCTGCAAGGTACCAGGAGCTGCTCAAGAGAAAGTTTTGGCACGAGAAAGAGTTCATCATCAATCCTCAAGGCAAGTACAACGGTATTTTGGGGACATTTGAGAACAGAAAGTGGGAGACGTTGGTGAGTCCCCCGACCAAGATAAACGCGGATATTGTGAGGGAATTCTACGCGAACGCCATCCCGAATGATCCTGAGGACCCGTTTGAGTTTCAAACATTCGTTAGAGGCCATGTTGTGAAGTTTCACCGCCCAGCCATAAATGCTTACCTTGGAAACCCATTAACCCCAGTTGAATCGGAGTACTTATGTGAGTTTCACACTCAGCAAGCAAGAGGCAACTGGGACCATGAAGAAATTAAAAAGGCTATCTTCAAGGAAGGCAAGGACTATGATCTTAACGCAGCTGGGAAGCCTTTTAGAGCACTGAAGCATAATATGACACTCTCGGCCCAGGTGATTCTTAATCTCATTCTCCACAATATCCGTCCCAAAAGCCATACATCATCAACCACACTTGATGTCACTCCCCTCATCTACTGCATCCTTGCTGGGAAACAAGTGGATGTAGCCAGAATCATTGCAAAGGAGATTAAAACAGTTGCAATGAGTGGCATTACAACTGCTAAGTGTCCACTTGCTTTCCCCGGACTTATTATGGGCTTGTGCCAATCTGCACGCATTGTCCTACCACCACAAATCCACGAGCAAATAGTGAATCCGGTGGATGATGCCTATATTGCCTGACACAATGAGGAGAAGCAAGCAAGGCAAGCCCCCCAACAACCTCAAGATCAGCCTGAATCCTCCCATGCACAGGAGCAGCAGCCTTCACAGCCACAGCAGCCTCAGTTTCCAGAGTGGGATCCTAGGTACATTAGCTACACTTGGGAGGCTATGGAGGCTCATTATAGGGGTCAGCTGGGTATCCAGGAGTCTCTTTTTCGATTACAGCAGCAGTGGGGTGCTCCATCAGACCCTGCTCAGCAGGTTATGACTCCGGATCAGTACCGTTCCTACGTAGCTTACCCTGGGACAGGCCAGTTATTTATGGAGGGGGCAGTGCAGCTGCAGGTGATGGTGATGATGTAGCAGCTAGTGATTCAGATGAGGAGACGGCGAGTGATGAGGAAATGGAAGATTGAAGAGGGAGTACAAGAGGAAGGACTTGAAAGCACGCGCGAACAGTGACATATTTTATTTAAAGCTTTCAGTCAAATTTTTTTTGGATTGTCTGAATACTATGGCTTGTGTACTTTGTTTCTTTATTTTGTTTTTGTACCTTTGAATTCTGTATTTTGTTTCCGTACTTTTGATTATGTATTTTGAATATTATGTACTTGTGGTACATTTTGTTTTAGTTTATCTTTATGTTTTAATTATGTTTGTTATATTTATTTATTTAGTATCATATTATAGTTAGTATAGTTTAATTTACAAATTGTGTGAACCCTGTTCAAATACTCAAAGCTAAATGCTTGAACTAAGCCAAAGCATTGAGCAAAAGATCAGGTGAGTGGTAATGATAAAAAGTTAGTGATAAAGCGCGCAGCTAAGGTACTCGTTTCTTGTTTTTCTAGGTATATACTTGATTGTGAAATGAGTCCTTTGCACACAAATTTATTTTATTCAGTTTTACGCAAGAACATATTTACGTTTGAACCAATTAGAACTAGCCAAAATGTGAGGAATCCTCAAAGTCATTGTATATATATGCAGGAGACCGGCATTTTTTTGTTTAACTCAATTCTTTTATGTTAAATATGAATGTTGTTTTAAATTGTATGAAAGCATTGAAATGATCAAGGCATTTTTTGAATTTGAGTAGAAACACTTGACCAAATAGCCTACCCTGTGAGAAGTGAGTATCTGTTAACCCCTTTGAGCCTAATGAATCGGAATTGTTAACTATGAACTGTCAACTTTCATAAGCTCAATTGCTTAATGAAATTGCCGGAGTTTGTAAAAAAAATCCAGTTCATAGTTAACTCATTATTAAATTCTGATATTTTACTTTCATTGTGAACCCTTAAATCATCATGATTATTGTCCTTTGCCAAAAGAAAAAGGAACATTCGATTAGGGTATCATCTTGAACTAAGTTGGGGAGAAAAGGGAGGTTGTGAATGTCAAGTAATGGTGAATTATTGTAATTGATCTTGACAACAAGAAAAAGAAAAAGAAAAGAAAAAAAAAGAAAGAAAAGCAAACCAAGAAAAAGAAAAGAGAAAAATAGAAAAAAATCAATAAATCAAAAAGTTGTCAAGATCAATCAAAGAAAGATTTGGAAATCACCAAGAGTTGTGTTTGAATAAGGAGGAAGAGTGTAATTAGAATGAATGTTCCTCTTGCTTGGCCATTTGAAATTAATATCCCACATATGACAATTCTTTTGTAACCAAGCCAAATTACAACCCTTAAAGACCTTGTGATCGATGCTTTTGTGCTTTTAGAAATGATAATTAGATGGACGCATAATTTGATCGGAATGTTAGCATACTTGTCGGATGAGTGTTCAATACCCTCACAATTGATTTCAATTTGTTCATCTACTTTATATAGAAGTGTGTTAGGTGTGGTTCAAATTTAAATATGTTGTTTGCCAAGAATTGTGTGATATGAACTTTGTGCTTAGGACTATGTAACATTCATGGTATATATTTAGTTGAATGAGAAACTTTACTGTTGCTCGCGCTGTCACAATTGAATCATTCATCTGAAAATCTTTTCTTCAATTTCTGAATTTTTGCCTCATGCTTAACTTTGTCCAAAGCCTTGTTTTTTCCAATTATTTTGAATCTTTTGTTTGAGGACAAACAAAGAACTAAGTTGGGGAGTATTTGATAAGTGGCAAAATATGAATAAATCCATGTCTTTTATAAGACTTTTTAGTTACTTGTTGTGCAAGTTATCTTAGGAAAAACATGGAATTTATGAATAAATGCCAATTATTCTTTGTATATCTTATTCTTCCCCATTTGTGTAGGAAAAAGCAAGCCAGGACCTGAAAATAGCAAGAAATATTGAAGAGAAGCATGAAGACTTTCGCCCAGCGATTGCTTGGCGACTGCGTGGCGAAGTCAGGTAGGGAATTTTGGGAGTTTTCAAAGTGCACTTTCGCCCAGCGATCCTATGGCGAAAAGTTGGCAAAATCAGGCAGAGATTTTCTGGAACAGGGGAAGTTTGATTTCGCCCAGCGAAATCTTGGTCGCCCAGCGAAATCATCAAGGCGGTTTAATGTTGTAGAAGACGTGGCAGAATGCCATTGGCCAGATAGTTGATTTCGCTGAGCGAAAATATGTATCGCTGAGCGATATCACATTTATCAGTTTTAGTATATAAGCTTTTTACAGCTTTTAGGTTAGATATTCTATTATTGTTAAGCTTTCATTAAGAACGAAAATTAGTGATTTATTACCAGAGAATAGGGCTAAAAAAGGGCACTTCAAAGGACAAACAAGGAATCAAGTTTGGATCATTCAAGGGTTTTTGAGAAATCAAAACTAGCATTGATCTTCATCTTTCTTCCAGCTTTTGTATTGTTGACATGAGAATGATCAACTAAACATCCTTTGTTGGGATTAGAGGTAATGAATCAAGCTAGATGTAGTCTATTTGATCATGTAAATATTTGATTCTAGAGTTTTATAATATATTGAAAGTTATTCTTGCTATTCAATCTTATTTATGGTTTAGTGCTATTGACAAATACATTTAAATCTAAGTTTAGAATACTTTTCTATTAAAACAAGTGTTCTAGACATGGAACTATGTTTTGATAATCACTTAAAACATCAATACTTAATGCTTTTGGATCGTTTAATAGATTGGGAAATCGTCGATTAAACGATACAATCGATCTCACAACTTTATTTGGTCACGAATAATGTTGTCGAGTGATGTGTGATAATATCGTTAAGAAGAGGTTAAAACTAGAATCCTTTTTATCATGATCATTAGAACATTATCGATGCTTGATTTATGACTTTGATACCGACGCTTTTATGCCCTATTACTCGTAGCATTTATTTATATTTTTAAAGTCGAGTAGTGTTTAGTAAACAAAAATTTGAAACCCTAACTTAAAATGATAATCGATGTTGAATGGTTTAAGATATCCCGTAAATCCATGTGGAGACGATACCTAATATACTCACGTGTAGATAAGAAATTATGAAGTGAGGTAAAACACTTTCATCACTCTCTGATACACTTCGGATTATATAATCCAGAATGTTTAATGACATTCCGTATTATATACTCCGAACTAGTTATCTTTTTTACCTTTTTTACGCCAAAGTTAGGCCTTTACGGGGTGTTAGACATGGTTCGGAATAAATAATATGAAATGTCTAAAATGATTTCGTATTATAAAATACGAACTGTAGTTTCACAGAGATTACACAAACTTCTTCAGGGTGCTCTATGTTCCAATAATTTAAGAATGTTTCAGATTTTATAATCCAAACTATGTCCGGATTATAAAATCCGAACAAAGGGCATTTTGGGAGAAAAAAATAGGGAGCGGGAGAATGTCATAGGGTGGGAAAAGTAAAAGCATTTTATGTTACATAAACTCAACAAACTTTTTGGGCTTCTACTAGGAGCCTCTAAACCAAAAAGCCCAAAACGTTGATCAAATGTCAAGAAAATTGTTCTTCTCTCATACAAAATTGCTCACTTCCATACAAACGGACCAAAATACCCCTAACGTGAGTTAACTCACGTTCGCTATATACCAATGTGAGTTAACTCACGTTTGGTAGTTACCAACGTATGTTAACCGCCGTAAAAAAAAGTAAAAATTCCCCACGGGACTTATGTCCCGCTGCTAGCAATAGGGCTGAGCATCGGATGGGTTCGGTCTAATTCGGTCCGAAAATCGCTCATCCATATGAAACCGAAGACATGAAAACATCACCCACTTCCGACTGTTTCTTCCTACGGTTTGAGCGGGTGGCGGGTTTGGCGAACAGCGGGTTCGGCGGGTGGTTTTATTCGGTTTTGAACATTGTTGGCCAGAACAGTTCAAAGAAGAAAATCGTTCTTATTTTTATGCACTCATAACTCACATGAAGTTTAAAGAAGAAGAAGTATGAGTAAATAATGAAGCAAACAGATAGAAAAGAAAAAAGCTTCATAGTGATGAATTATAATCTCAAAAAATACCTATGCTTCATGTTGTTGTTCCATTATTCAAATCGCTAAAATTAATCTGGACAGAATGGAATGTGTATCTCGCTGAGAAATTACAACCGGAAGAGAAATGTTTACATACATAGGGTGGTGAGATGACAATAGTATATTGGGTCTGGTTAACGAGTGTTCCCGATCATTCTTTCATTCATAATGAAAAAATTATTCTTTAAAAAAAATTAAAGACTTCAATTTCCAATGCAATAAATACACAAACTTTCATAAAATCTTAGTTAAAAAGTGTCCGGAAGCACTCGTTAACATTTTCCTAATATATTTAATAATACTATCTTTTCTCTTTTCAAAAAATTTTATTTCCATTTTTTTATCAATAATATTACTAGTTGTTGGCGAGGACGTACACCACGTAGGCACGTACTAAAACTTTTGTCAGCTAGCCTCAACTAAAGCAATGCTTTTTATTGTGTAATGTGTATAATTAATTAATAAGTGTAAGTTTCAAAGCAAATTATAGCTGAGTGCTTAGGCGTGTAAGAAGTAGGAATTGAAATTGAAGTAGCCTTTTTATGCATAGACTGCAAGTTAAAGGAACCTACTTTGCTTTTGTTTCGGTCGGTAATGGTTACCGATGGGTAAGAAATTTGAAAACCGAAACCGACTGATGGTATCCGTGCTAGCTCTACTTTATCAGTTTTTAAACCCGATGACCGATTAGACCCGCCCGTTTCATCAATATGCATGTCGGATTAAGTGGGTTTCGTGCGGGTCCGAAATGTTTGCTCACCCCTAGCTAGCAATTCTATTTTTTTTTCCTTCTTAAAAATGGCTATACATCCACATTCATTCGTGCACGAAGCAATTAAAGTTGATATTTTGCTACATCTTGATTGACATTAGTGGTTGTGGTTCTCACCTGGCATAGGGTTCTCTTTCTAAATTATTGTCATATTGGAGTATTTTTTAAAAAGATAAACCAATATGTCTTGACTAAAATACTTTTATATTTATGATATTTGGAAAGTTAGAACAACTTTATTTTCTCTCAAATCTGCGTGGAGTGAATTGTATCACAAGGTTTTACATCATGCTTATTTAGTAGCAAAATATGGGAAATGGATGTATAGCCATTTTTAAGAAGAAAAAAATAGAATTGCTAGCAGCGGGACTTAAGTCCCGTGGGGAATTTTTACTTTTTTTCGACGGCAGTTAACTCACGTTGGTTATTACCGAACATGGGTTAACTCACGTTGGTATATAGCGAACGTGAGTTAACTCACATTGGAGGTATTTTGATCAGTTTGGATGAGAGTGAGCAATTTTATATAAGAGAAGATCAATTTTCAAATGTCAAAGCACTTACGTAAGGAATACTTAAACCTCGAAATTTGAGTTGTATTTTAGATTTTTAAATTGAGTAAATGAATGTATCCATGTAAAGATGAAAATAGCAATTTCTTGCTAGACTTGGCACTTAATTAATTCTTTGGTTATTTGGTCCAAACAAAACTTCAAAATAAACTACATAATGTAATTTTGATAAAAAGGTTGAAATTTTTTTTTTTAACAAGCAAAAATGGAATATATTACGAGAAACGGAGCCTCTCAATTAGCACAAGGTGTGCCAACCAAGGACTCAAAACAAATACAAGTACACAGTTCCCAAAAGCATCCAAGGGACGGTTAGCCGATGTTTATGCAAACAAAGGGGCTCGACCACCAACAGTGGGAATTATTACAGACATTAATATTACAAGTTTTGACCCACCAAAAGGTATGAACTTTTACTTTATCTAATAGTTGGTAGATGGAACACTCCTTATTTTTTAAAAGACGGTTGTTCCTTTCAGTTCAAATCACCCACAAGGTACATAACCACACAAGCTGCAAAAGAGAGCGACTAGAACGCGAACCACCTGCTAAAGACACAAACTGAAGAAAATGATCTCTAACAGTGGCGGATCAGCCGAGTAAACACCGAGCCAGCCCCGGATAAGAATCTATAAAGGGCCAAAACACGAACAGGAGAGAAATAAGTGCTGAGCCGATTCATAGCCTCCACACCCTGTCACACAGGACTGGTCCTCTATAGAAATTATACCACGAACCAACAAATTATCTTTAGATGGCAAGCGATTTTGAAGCAGACGCCAAGTCAATATAGACACATTCAAAGGTACCTGTTTGTGCCATATAAGATCTGACCAAGCATCCACAGTAGGAACCTCCTGTTTAGAGAGCATCTGATACACACCTCGAACGGAATAGCCTCCAGTAGAGTCAAGCTTCCACCTCCATTGATCTGAACGTTATGCTGCAAAGAGATGTCAAGCAATAAAAACCTAAGCTCCGCTAACAACTCCTCCTCTCACGCCCACAACCGCCTACGCCACTGCCACGCCTCTCCATCGAAACCCCACCCTAAGCCACACATATCTGCGACCGAAATCGACTTGTTAATAGTTAACTCAAAAAATATATATTATATTAATGAGAATATTGTTTTTTATGAATAACTATTTGTTAAGTGCCAGAAAGTGGTTAAAATGCTCATTTAATTTAGGCACTTATGTTACTTATTTTACAAGTTATCATAGGATAAGCTCATCATTTATGGTTAAAATGCTATACTTGTGATCCTATGTCTTATCCCATGTTATTATTGCAGGAAATTCATGCTTGAACATGCTGAGCAAAGAACATGAAGTTTTGATCAAAGCCATCGCTAGAAGCGCACGCTTCCTCGCTACAAGCGAGGATAGGCAGGGAATTTGGAGACTTCATCGCTTCAAGCGCCAGAGGCCACGCTGTTGATTGCAGTATTTCAAACAACAAACGAGGTAAGTATTTTTGTATCGTCTCCACAGGGATTGGTGCCTTACTTCGAACCGTTCAACAATCGGTATTGTTTTGAGTTAAGGGTTTGTACGATTGGTTTCATAAAATAACAGAATGTAAATGCGGGAATTAAAACGACAAGTAATAGGGAATAAAAGCATTGAAATTAGAGTTCATCAATCTTGCAAAGAATATAATTCATGAATCATGCATATGAATTTAGCGTTTTAGCATAAATATCACGTATCGCTCTACAATATCATTGATTTCCCAAATGACATCGTGAAATCGATCGTATCGTTTAATCGACGATTTCCCAATCAATCAAACGATCCGAAAGCATTACGATCCGAAACTTAGTGCAATTATCAAAACCCAAATCCATTTCTAGATTTTCTTATTTTGACAAAAGATTATTCTTAAACATAGATTCAAAGGTATTTGTCAATATCAATTGAATCAATCATGAGAATGAAAAGCAAGAATAACTTCATAAACACTTAAATTGCTAAATCATATATTCACATAATCATTTGTTACATCAAAGCTAGAAAGAATACCTCTAATCCCAACAAAGGAATATTAGTTGCTCATTTTCATGGCAACTATACAAAAGATAAGAGAAAAGATGAAGATCATGACCCAAAGTCTTGATTTCCCAAAGCCCTTGGTGATTTCCACAATTCAATCCTTTTGCTCCTTGAAGATCATTACTTCTAGCCCTATTTACTAAGTCCTAAACTACTACTAAAGCAATCCTAACAATTGGAAGAAAAAGTTCTCAAAGTTCTCCAACTGATTATTTCAGAAAATGAGCCAAAAATTGCTTTAATACTCTGAATTTTTGCACGCTCGCTACAAGCGATGAGCTGGTCGCTTGTAGCGAGGAAGTCTGTTGGCCAATGGGGATCCTCCACGTTAGCATGGAGCCTTAAACCGCCCTTGGTCGCTTGAAGCGACCAGTCCATCGCTTGAAGCGATGAACCTCTGAAAATCCCTGCCTATGCTCGCTTGAAGCGTGGCATCTGGCGCTTGAAGCGATGAAGCCTTCAAATTCCCTGCCTATCCTCGCTTGTAGCGAGGATGCGTGCGCTTGTAGCGATGGATTTGATAAAAACTTCATTTCTTTGCTCAGCATGATCAATCATAAATTTCCTGCAATAATAACATGGGGTAAGGCATAGGATCACAAATATAGCATTTGAACCATAAATATGGGCTTATCCTATGATAACTTGTGAAATAAGCAACATAAGTGCCTTAATTAAATGAACAATTTAACCACTTTCAGGCACTTATCACACTCCCCAACTTAAATCTTTGTTTGTCCTCAAACAAAGGACACAACAAATAAGGAAACAAGCTTTAATCATGGCTTTGAGCAAAAAATGCAAAAGAATCAAAAGTTTGAAGCAAATAAGTGACAGATGAATGATTCAACATGATTGCGCAAACTAGGGTT
Organism: Medicago ruthenica; assembly: GCA_018208015.1. Lineage (NCBI taxonomy): Eukaryota > Viridiplantae > Streptophyta > Magnoliopsida > Fabales > Fabaceae > Medicago > Medicago ruthenica. Next base: position 3,714,072 of record CM031375.1, on the reverse strand, counting down.
AAGTTTCTCATAAAACGAGATACATACTATGAATGTGAACTAGTTCTAAACACAAAGCATCTAATCACACAATTCTTAACATGCAACATGTTTAAAATTGAACCAAACCTAACACACTTCTAAATAAAGTATATGAACAATTTGAAATCAATTGTGAGGGTATGAACACTCATCCAACAAACATGATAACATTCCAATTAAATTATGTGTCCATCTAATTATCATTTCCAAAAGCATAAAAGGCATTGATCAAAAGGTCTTTAAGGGTTGTAATTGGGCTAGGTTACAAAAGAATTGTCATATGTGGGATATTTGAATTCAAATGGCCAAGCAAAAGGAACATTCAATCTAATTACAAACTTCCTCTTTTTTCCAATACAACTCTTGGTGAATTTCATACTTTTCTTTTCTTGATTGATCTTGACAACTTTTTCTTTGAATTATTGCAAACCTTTTCATTTTTTCTCTTTTCTTTTTCTTGGTTTGCTTTTCTTTCTTTTTTCTTTTCTATTCTTTTTCTTGTTGTCAAGATCAATTAACACATTCACCATTACATTGACATAAACATAACCTCCCTTTCTCCCCAACTTATTTCAATGACACCCTAATCGAATGTTCCTTTATCATTATGGCAAAGGTCAATAAAAACGATGGATAAGGGTGTAGTACCCTAATTTTGTCCTACGCATTTTAAAACAAAAATCAAAAAAATCAAAGAGGGGAAAAAAGTCAAAAGTCAACAAAAGTCAACAGAAAAGTCAACTTTTCAAAATTGAGGACTTCGCAATGCGAAGCTCACTTCGCACTGCGAAGTCTGCGATTTTTCTGCAGATTTTTGGTTTCTTGGATTTAATTCCAGAATTTGTTGCATATCATTTCCATAATTATTTTAGGTAGCATTCATGGCTAATTGGGCCAAGCAAAGCCAGAGTTGAAGGACTTGCCATTAATGCCAAGGTTGGAAGCTTTTTCTTCCAACCTAGCATGTGACAAGCAAGTGGGCTTGCCCTTGGGCAGCTCTAGTCCCTCCCATGTGACCTGTTAACCACCACAAGGTTGCCAGCCACCTGCTTGAGGACTTTCCTCCTGCTTGCTGCCCCCAAAACCAGTCAAACTAGCTGGGTTTTTTTCACTTGAAAAGCCATGATTGCTACTCTGTTTTTGCAGCAGCTTTTCACCCTCTCACACCAGCCATAAGTAGCCTTTTCATCCCTCAATCTCTGCACAATACAGTGCACGTTTTTATTGATCAACCATTGAGATTGCAAGGATTGATCCCCAAGCATTAGCCAATTGCAAATCAGCTTTGTTCTTCATCATTACCTTCTAGAATAAGTTGAATTTGTGGCTGAAATCAAGCTGTATCTTGCCCCTTGGTACAAGGCAGGGTTGCCTCTATCCATTGGCATTTAATGCAAAGGGATTCAGCTTAATCTTGGCCACAAATCAGCTGAATCAAGGGATTGTGTAATGATGACAAAGATTTGATTTTTGCCTATAAATAGGAGGCAATGCCCAAGGTTACAAACACTTCAAAAAACACAGTTAACACAGTATTCAAAGAGCAGAAACTCTACTCATTTCAACCTACAAATCTCCACAAACAACCAGAAAAAACCAATCCACACAAAGCATTACAAAGTTCCAAAACCATCACAAATACTCAAACCTTTTGCACAAGCCTTCAACCAAATCAAATCAAGTGCAGCTGGAGCTTTGCTAAGGAGTTCTGTAAGTTACTAAGCTCTTTATCTTGCATTTTTAATTGTGTTTGCATAACTATTTTGGCTCAAAACTCTTTGTCCTAAAAAACCCCTTTTGAATTCCAAAGAAATCCCAAGGTTTTCAAAACATCAAAACTGGTTTGTCCAACCTTTTTCACCCCAAAAACTCAAAGTTTTTCACCCATCTATAAGGTCTTGAGTGTGTTCAGAAGTTGTTTCTGAACAAAAGTTCAGAAACAGCTTCTGAACCCAAAATTTCGCATGCTTCGCAGTGCGAAGTCATGGTCGCAGTGCGACCATGACAGAACTCAGAACCTGAGTTTTTGTATCAAACCAACCAATTTTTGAGGTTCTAGCCCCAGAGCTCAGAACCTAAGAGTTTTTAAACCTCTGTTCTTCAAACCATAACAAGGTTTTTGCATAATTTTGGCAAAATCACAAGTTCGTATAACCATTTTATGGGTAACTTGCAAAGCAAGTTATGTTCCCAAACTTTCCAAAACCACATGAACAAACAAGCTATGTTCAGCTTTTCAATCTAAACTTGAACAATAAATATTGTTCATGATGTTCAAAACTCAAAGATGAACATACACCGTTTACGTTCGCATTTTCGCAAAATGAGACGAACTTGCGCGCTTTCTAGCAAATTTGCTAAACCTTCCCATTTTGGGTTTTCAAACCAAATGTTTTGACATACCTTGGGATTTCTAAAGAATTCAATCCAAAAACATGAATGAAAAAGGGATGGTGTGACGTATGTCTCTCCATCGCCCCGATTGTACGAATGCGTGACGTATGTCTCGTCGCTCGGACAATCGTCATTCCTTTTTTAATATGTACAACCCTAACCAAACCAAATCTTGGCCCCTTGTGGTCAATCCAAGCCTTTTGGTCCCCCGTTGGCCATTAGACTCAACCCCTCGACTCGTTAGAGTCCACTCGGTCAATGTTCGACTCGTCCGAGTCCATTGTACCCGTTCTTGATCTCAGTGGATCAATCGAACAATCGCCCGACTCTTCGGAGTCCACTCGGTCAATGTTTGACTTTTATGAGTCCATTGCACCTCCCTTGGTCCCATAGCGACCATTTCAACCCTCTACCCTAACGGACGTACCTTTTAACAATTCTAATGTGATTCGCGAACGAACGCTTAATAAGTCTCCAAGTGCGAGCATACAAGCTACGTTTAATCGCAAGAATTCGGTTAAAACATCGTCCAATTAAAATCAACCAACACACATACGTTTTTCTACCAAAGAACTACGTATGCTTTGAATTCTCCGACTACCGGGAGATACGTAGGAGCAAGATCGACATCTTGTCAAGCACAATAATAATAAAAACTTTTTCTTCGTTTGTTTTTATCTCTTTCCCCCCCTTTTATTATATTTTTAACATAAATGAACATGCACGCAAAGTATTAAAAAACAATTCAAGCTTTAACCAAATAGAAGGTTCCCGTTGAGTACAACGGACGTAAGGGGTGCTAATACCTTCCCCTCGCGTAACCGACTCCCGAACCCGACAATGGTTGCGATGACCTAATCCTTATCCTCATCGTCAAAAGGGTTTTATTATCGTTTCCCTTTACAACAAAAAAAAACTTAAGGGTTTATCAACGTTCCCTTTACACAAAAACTTTGGTGGCGGCTTCACAAAGGCACCTCCGAGCGCTCGAGGACGACCTCGGAGGATTTGCGCGTCTTTTTCCCGAGGAAAAAAACGAGGTGCGCACAGCTGGCGACTTCACTGGGGACCCTGTTCCCACTAGCGAGTCAAGCCTAACCTATTTGGGTTAAAGACAATTGTTTTATTTTCTTTGCGTGCCATGTTTATTTATTTTATTCATACATGTTATATTTATGCTTTATGTTTATATTTGCTTTATTTGCTTTATATTCATATTATATATCAAATGTGGGGGTTACTTGAGTGATGTTACTCCACATTGTTCGGGTTAATGCCGGACGTGTGAGGCTCTCTACCCGAGCTTGAGAAAAACACTAAGTTAGAAGGAGGTTGTGTGCGGAAGCCCGCGTTGACGTATGTCCGTGAGGTGGGATGTCCAACCCCGCTTAGATGAGATTTTCACGTGGAATTAATTGAAGTCATGTCGACGTATGTCCATAGACAACCCTAATTCCATGTGAGGTCTATGACTCTAAGGACCTCTTCTTAGGAGATTTCCCAATTTAGAGCCTACATGTGAGGATGGGGGGAAGTTCCGAACCTTCATAAACCATACCCTTGCATAACATTTGCATTCATGAAAGTAATTTTTGCATCATTTTGCTTTATAGGAGTTTAAAAAGAACAAACGAATACTAGCAAAAAGAAATATGGATTCCGGGAACAAAAACACGCTCGTCTTCAAGCTCAAGATTCCTAAGCCAAGCACAATTGTTCCCAACAAAGTGGAGGAAGAGCTTAAGGTTAAAATTCGGGAGTTAGAATTAAAACACCTTCTAGCTTTGGGAGAGATCACAAGGACGAAAAGAGACCGTGATGAAGTGACGAACTCTCTCTTAGTATGCCAAAAACGTTTAAGAATCTCCGAAGGGAAGAGAGATTGGATAGGAGGCGGCTTGGTTAGTGCGGATGCCAACCTTGTTGCCAAGGACGAAGAGTTGGAAAGAATCTTACATTCCAACCAAGAGCTCAAGAAGTTTGGCGAACTAGCCATCGAAGCTCAACGGAAATGGAGGTTGAAATTCCAAGAGAAAAATCAACAGCTCCAAGAAGTAGTTAAAGACTACAAAGAGCAGCTTCAAGCCGAGCGCGTCCAGCGACAAAGACATGAGAGTCTCTCTCATCAAGGGAGGCTAAAGTGCGATCATCTCGAAGAAGACATCAAGAAATTCGAAGAGTACTTCGACAAGATTGCAAGAGCTCATGGGGACCACATTGCACAACTACACGATGAGATTAGAAGTGCAAGAGTCAAGCTAGACCAGCGCAAGGAAGTGATTGAGTATGTACGGCAAGACGCCACCCGATTAAGTGAGGATTTCACTAAATTAGTCGCATTCTCAAATTTGGTGATCACCCAACTTCCAAAGGAGCTAGCGGAGGCCGAGATGGTCATGCCCTACTTTGTCATCCCTATGGAGATCCGGAAGTTTATGAAGTTCTGCAAGGACACCATAGATTTCTATAGGGAGGAAATGAGCAAAGCCGAGAAGCGAGCGGCTATTTGATTTGTAATAGCATTAGTTACACTTTGTAAACAAATGTTATTTAATCAAATATATTTTGAAGTACAATCAATTTCTCGGTCTTTAATATTTCGAATTTGCTAATATTAATCGTGCACCTTTAAACTCCATAAAGCAAAATAAAAACACGCATATTTTGCATACTCATAAGCATACATACATCCACATGCATCTTCATGCATTTTTTTCAAAAAAAACTCATTCATTCCCATTCAAACAGTTCAAAGCAATCATAGCCCGAAAACCCCGAAAGCCCTCGGTCCAAGAACCAGATATTCAACACTCGTACGGAACACGAGCTAACAAACAAAGGATCATGGACAATTTGGAACAAACTCAAGCGGCTTTGAGAGAGGAAGTTGATGGAATGAAAGGAAAAATGGATCAGATGCTAGAGTTAATGCAAGCTCTGTCGGCACGAGAAAGCCACCCTCGCCCAACAACGGATGCATCCAATGTGCAATGGCCTCCTTATGGTTTACCTGTGGGTTATACCCCACCCTTCGAAAATGAGGGTCAAGGACCACCTCCACCACCGTTCACAATCCCCGTAAGGAATGAAGAGCGTCGCCCTCAAGGAACTTCCACTACTCAGCATGAAGTAATTCCCCATGATGTGGAGAATAGCCAGCTAAGGCAATCTGCTCCCGACACCACCCACCAAGACAATGATACCACCCAAATGTATCGAGTTTTGGAAGAAAGGTTGAAAGCTGTCGAGGGTTTCAGCTCATACGGTGCCCACAACGCCTTGGACATGTGCCTAGTGCCCGACGTGGTAATTCCTCCGAAGTTCAAAGCACCGGACTTCGAGAAATACAAAGGAATTCAATGCCCTCGGAATCATCTAAGGATGTTCTGTAGGAAGATGGCGGCTTACGCAATGAACGAGAAACTCATGGTGCATGTGTTTCAAGATAGTTTAAGCGGAGCGTCCTTAGATTGGTACATGCAGCTCGAGCGTACCCATGTCCAAACTTGGAAGGATCTAGCCGATGCCTTCCTAAAGCAATACAAATATAATTTGGACATGGCTCCAAATAGGATGCAACTACAAAACCTCCTACAAAGAAGCAACGAGTCCTTCAAGGAGTACGCTCAGCGGTGGAGAGAACTAGCTTCTCGCGTACAACCACCACTGTTGGAGAGAGAACTTGTCGACACCTTTATGGGCACACTTCAAGGCCCATATTACGACAAGATGATCGGAAGTACGTCTGCCGGTTTCTCCGATCTAGTCATGGTCGGTGAAAGAATAGAAGACGGAGTGAAGAGAGGAAAAATCCAAGGCTCTCCAGAAGCTCAAAGTGGAGCTAGAAAGCCCCCCAGCAACTTTCACAAAAAGAAAGAGGGGGAGACAAATGCCGTTCTAATGGGTCCATCCTACCCGCCACCAAATCAAATGCCTCACTACCACTATCCTTATGTGGCAGCAGCAACGACTCAAGGGCGTTACTCACCTCAAGTGATTCCCGCAAATCCACCTCGACAACCAGTAGTGTTGCCGCAACAAAATCAACAGCAACAGCAACAAGGCGGGTACCCACCAAGGAATCAGGCGAGCTCAAGGAACAGTTACTTTAATAGGCAATTTGATCCTGTACCCATGTCTTATGGTCAGATCTTGCCATACCTAATCCAAAAGGGTATGGTCGAGACAAGACTACTACCACCAATGTCGCCACCATATCCACAGTGGTACGACGCAAATGCCAAATGTGATTTCCACGCAGGATCCGTGGGGCACAATATCGAAAACTGTAGGGTTTTCAAACACAAGGTGCAGGATCTTATTGACAAGAAGCTGTTATCCTTCAAAGAGGAAAGCCCCAATGTGAAGAACAACCCATTGCCGGGGCATGCGGGTCCCTCTGTAAATGCGGTGGAAGAACAAGAGGACTTTGGTCCAGTCAAAAGGGTAGCCAATGTTAGGACTCCCCTGTCAACCATAAGGGAGCGTTTAACCGGCTTTGGATTATTCGAGGAAATGCACGTCAACTGTGAAGCCTGCAAGGTCAACCCGAATAAGTGCGAAGAGTTGAAGAGCTGTCTTCAAGAGTTAATGGACCAAGGTTGGATCCAAATTGGTTATATAAAGGATGGCACGGACGTTGCTACCTTAGAGTCTAACGGCCCAAAACCTCTCGAGATCCCCTACCAAAGGAGAGAGGTACCAATGCCAATACAACCCATAACATTCCACGTACCTGCACCCTTCTCTTTTGAAAGCACAAAGAGGGTACCATGGAATTACCAACCTGTGGCCTATGTGGAAGGAAAACCACTAGCCAAAATCGAGCCCAGCATCACTAACATTACCGGTGTTGGAGGAATGACTAGAAGTGGTAGAGTCTTCGCTCCGAAAGAACTCGGGAAGACGCCAGCTGTACTACCAAAGGAGCCGCTCAAAGAAAAGAGCGTGGAGGAAAAAGAGAACCAAGCGGGGCCTTCTCAAAAGACAATCCCGCAAAAAGAGGCCGAAGAGTTCCTAAGGATAATCCAAAAGAGCGAGTACAAGATCATTGACCAGCTAAGTCAAACTCCCTCCAAGATCTCCATGCTATCCTTACTACTCAGCTCGGAAGCACACCGGGAAGCACTACTACGGATCCTCAGTGAGGCACATGTCACCAAGGACATTCCGGTGGACCAATTCGACGGGATAGTCGGAAATATTACCTCAAGTAGGTACTTGGGTTTCAATGGCGACGAGCTACCCGACGATGGGCACATTCAGAACCGCGCCTTACATATCTCCGTGAAATGCATGGACCACATCCTCTCAAGAGTGCTAGTGGACACGGGGTCATCATTGAATGTCATGCCCAAGACTACCCTCCTCAAACTCTCATGTGAAGGGACCGTAATGAAGCCCAGCGCCTTGGTCGTAAAAGCTTTCGATGGGTCAAGAAGAGCCGTCATGGGGGAGATCGACTTACCAGTCCAAATCGGACCTAAGGTTTTCACCATAACTTTCCAAGTTATGGACATTAATCCAACATACAGTTGTCTTCTCGGACGACCATGGATCCATGCGGCCGGAGCCATTACCTCTACCTTGCACCAGAAACTGAAGTTCATCATTGATAACCAAATGATTGTAGTTTCCGGGCAAGAGGACATGATGGTAAGCCATCTCTCATCTTTCCGTTACATAGAAACGGATGAAGAAGCTGTGGACGTCCCATTCCAATCTTTGGAAGTAGCAAATGTCGTGACATTGAGCTCAAAGCCTAAGAAGGAGGCTAGGACAGCCATGTCGTCATGGAGGGCGATAAGAGAGGCCCTAGAAGAAAGCCGACCCACCGGATGGGGCAAGTTAGTGGACATACCGGAGAAGAAAAATCGCTTCGGGTTGGGGTATCATCCATCGGCCGAAACTTTCTCAAAGCCTCCAAAGCAAGGGGTTGCCCCCATCTCGGAAACATTCATCAGTGCGGGGTTTTATCCATGAAGATCAAGTGGCTCTACTCGAAGACGTAGACGAAGACGTGCCTGAATTGGTGTACCGTTGCGCTTCGGATGAAGCTTTGAATAATTGGAGGGCTATCGCGATTCCCGAGATCATTACCAGGATCAAGTAATGAACCATGTTTGTTTGTTTTTTACTTTTAAATAAAAAAAAATCATTTAGCTCTGCCCAAGGCAAATGATTAGTCGTGTGGGGCCCCCATGTTTTTATAAGTTATTTACAATCATGAATAAAAGCAATCTTTTATGTTCATTTGAGTCTTTTCCTTTTTTGCATTTGTTTTGAAAAATTTTTTTTCTACAAAAAGCCTAAAAAAAATCATACTCATGCAGATCTACAAATCCACCCTCCAAAAACAACACTACCTTAAACCCTTATGACTTCGATTGCCCGATTAATCAAACGGAAGATGATGAAGAGGACGATTATGAACCGCCTGAAGAATTGTCTAGACTTGCAAATCAAGGGGATAGGGTAATACAACCTCACCAAGAATCAGTTGAAAAGGTCAACTTGGGGACCGAAGAGGATAAGAAAGAGGTCAAGATAGGAGCCTCCCTGCACGAGGATGTGAAAGGAAAGTTGATCAAGCTTCTGCAAGAGTACGTAGACGTATTCGCTTGGTCGTATCAAGACATGCCGGGTTTAGACCCTAACATCGTTGTACACAAGCTGCCACTCAAGCCGGAATGCCCGCCAGTGAAGCAAAAATTGAGAAGAACTCGACCCGATATGGCTCTCAAGATCAGAGAGGAGGTCAAAAAGCAATTCGATGCCGGCTTCTTAGCCGTAACCAAGTATCCAACATGGGTTGCCAACATTGTGCCAGTTCCGAAGAAAGATGGCAAGGTGAGAATGTGTGTGGATTATCGGGACTTGAATAGAGCAAGCCCAAAGGATGATTTCCCGCTGCCGCATATCGACATGTTGGTAGACAACACCGCCCAATTCTCAGTCTTTTCCTTTATGGATGGCTTCTCGGGATATAACCAAATCAAGATGGCTCCAGAAGACATGGAGAAAACTACATTCATCACCCCATGGGGAACATTCTGCTATGAGGTAATGCCTTTCGGATTAACAAATGCCGGGGCAACATACCAAAGAGCAATGGTGACTCTTTTCCACGACATGATCCATAAGGAAATTGAGGTCTACGTCGACGATATGATTGCCAAATCCCAAACAGAGGAGGATCATCTAGTCCATCTACAAAAGCTTTTCGAACGCCTAAGAAAATTCAAGCTGCGCTTAAATCCTAACAAGTGCACATTTGGCGTTAGATCCGGGAAGTTATTGGGCTTCATCGTCAGCCAGAAAGGTATTGAAGTGGATCCCGATAAGGTAAAGGCCATCCAAGAAATGCCAGCGCCAAATACCGAGAAAGAAGTCCGGGGTTTCTTAGGAAGATTGAACTACATCGCCAGGTTCATTTCACACATGACAGCTACCTGCGAACCAATCTTCAAGCTGCTAAGGAAAAACCAAGCCGTTCATTGGAACAAGGATTGCCAAGAGGCGTTTGACAAGATCAAACAATACCTGCAAGAACCACCGATCTTAATACCTCCGGTTCCGGGTAAACCCCTCATCTTATACCTAACCGTACTTGAAGGATCAATGGGTTGTGTGCTAGGACAACAAGATGAAACCGGAAGGAAAGAGCACGCAATATACTACTTAAGCAAGAAGTTTACCGACTGTGAAACAAGGTATACTTCACTCGAAAAGACTTGCTGCGCTTTAGCATGGGCTGCTCGACGTCTAAGGCAATACATGTTGACCCATACAACTTGGTTGATATCGAAGATGGATCCCATCAAGTACATCTTCGAAAAACCTGCCCTCACAGGGAAGATAGCCCGTTGGCAAATGCTGCTGTCTGAGTATGACATCCAATATGTTGCTCAAAAAGCCATCAAAGGGAGTGTTTTATCCGAGCACCTTGCTCACCAACCATTGGAGGATTATCAGCCCATACAATTTGACTTCCCGGACGAAGATGTCGTAGCTTTGAATGACAAAGAAGTCACAAGCGATGATGAGGGACCAGAACCAGGAGCTCAATGGAAGCTCGCTTTCGACGGCGCCTCGAATGCCATGGGACACGGTATCGGAGCAGTTTTAATCTCCCCAAGAAATGGATACCAGCCCTTCACAGCAAGGTTGTGCTTTGACTGCACCAATAACATGGCAGAATATGAAGCATGTATCCTAGGCCTCGAAGCAGCAATTGATCTAAGGATCAAAAACCTTGAAGTATACGGTGACTCAGCCTTGGTCATCTATCAAGTCAAAGGAGAATGGGAAACAAGACATCCCAATTTAATTCCCTACCAAGCCCGGGTTGTAGAATTGATCAAGCATTTTGATGAAATCAATTTCCACCACATACCTCGAGAAGAAAATCAGGTAGCGGATGCTTTGGCTACATTATCATCAATGTACCAAGTAAATTCTTACAACGAGACACCAATCATAAGGATGGATCGTAGAGACAAACCAGTTGTATGCGCATCAGTCGAAGGAGAACTTGACAACAAACCTTGGTTCTACGACATCAAGCGATACCTCGAAGAGCAAGAGTATCCAGAAAATGTCTCGCACACCGACAAGAGGACCCTCAGAAGGTTGGCATCCCAGTTCTTCCTCAGTGGAAATACTCTCTACAAAAGAAATTATGACATGGTCCTGCTCAGATGTGTGGATAAACATGAAGCGGACATGCTCATCAAAGAAATCCACGAGGGATCTTTTGGAACCCATGCTAATGGGCATGCAATGGCAAAGAAAATCTTAAGGGCGGGCTACTATTGGTTAACCATGGAAGCTGATTGTTTCCACTATGCCAAGACTTGTCACAAGTGCCAGATTTACGCCGACAAAGTGCATGTGCCACCAACTCCACTGAATGTCATGACTTCACCTTGGCCTTTCTCTATGTGGGGCATAGATATGATTGGAATGATCGAGCCCAAAGCATCAAATGGACATCGCTTCATCCTCGTTGCCATCGATTACTTCACCAAATGGGTAGAAGCAGCTTCGTATGCAAACGTAACCAAACAAGTGGTAGCCCGATTTATCAAGAAGGAAATCATTTGCCGTTATGGTATTCCCCACAAAATCATCACCGATAATGGGGCAAACCTAAACAACAAGACAATGAAGGAGTTGTGCAAAGATTTCAAGATTGAGCACCATAATTCCTCCCCTTACCGACCAAAGATGAATGGTGCGGTAGAAGCAGCCAATAAGAACATAAAGAAGATCATCCGAAAGATGGTGACAACATATAAGGATTGGCATGAGATGCTTCCCTTTGCGCTACATGGCTACAGAACAGCCATTCGCACTTCAACTGGGGCAACCCCTTTCTCCTTAGTATACGGTATGGAAGCTGTTCTCCCCGTAGAGGTGGAAATTCCTTCGTTAAGGGTCTTGATGGAAACCAAGCTAGAAGAAGCTGAATGGGTCCAAACAAGGTTCGACCAACTGAATCTCATAGAGGAGAAGCGTCTGACGGCAATATGTCATGGCCAACTCTATCAAAGGAGGCTCAAGAGAGCATTCGACAAGAAGGTCCGTCCTCGAGAGTTCAAAGAAGGAGACCTAGTGCTCAAGAAGATATTACCTATCCACAAAGATCCCCGAGGGAAGTGGACTCCCAGCTATGATGGGTCGTACGTGGTAAAGAAAGCTTTCTCAGGCGGAGCCCTGATCATCACCACTATGGATGGAGAGGAGTTCCCACTATCAATAAACTCCGATGCAGTCAAGAGGTATTATGCCTAAAGAAAAAAAAGAGAGAAAAAAGCTCGCTAAATCGAAAACCTGAAAGGGCGGTTTAGGCAATAGAGAGCGTCCTGCTAGATTGAAAACCTGAAAAGGCGGTCTAGGCAAAAATTAAGGACATCAAAAAAGGAAATACACCCCGGTGGATTGAAAACTCGAAAGAGCGATCCAGGTAAAAGTTAGGGGTTAACAAAGAAGAAAGGCAATGACTGCAGCATCCAAGCTCCGGACAAGATTCAAGAGGAGAGGAATCAGTCTCGTCAGCATCTTCCAACAAACGAAAATATCGAAGTCATAAGGAAATAGCATGTGTTGTGCCAAAACCAACATTTTCTTTTTGCTTTTTCTTGTCTTTCTCTATCTCACTTCTCACTTTGTGTATTTTTACCCATTCAAGAGGTCAAATCTGCATTGAATAAATTTCCTTTTTGTTATTTTATGTTCTCAGTAGCGCATAAAATTTTGTTTTATTCATGATGAAAATGCTTTAAAACATGGGAAATAAACAAAAGAATTTTCTTCCAAAAAAAAACAACAAACAAACTTTGCTTTATTTTGAATCTTCGTGAATTCTGAAAGAATTGCGGTAGTTCCCACCAAAATATTGCACCAAAAGACTTATGCTCCTTAGCTAAGGCAAGTGTGTAGCTCGCGGCACGCGGAGCGCAACAACCCCAAGGGTCAAGTGGAACAAAATTCCCCAGTAAACACCCAAAAGCATCCAAACACCAAACAAGGCTGGATATCGATCATGCTTCCAAAATGATCCTTTATCCCCCATAAGCCAAACCTCCTTGATACTCCCCAGGGAGTCTCAACCCCAAACAAAAGTCCAATCATTATTGGCAAACCCACACAAATCTTCGGGCTTAGGCTCGAACTACACCGGTTTTGATCCCATTCGGGTATGTAGGCAAAGGACGTCGTCCTTCCAAACCGACCAACAAAAAAACAAACAAAACACAAAAAGAAAGCCCAACTGTCATGAACACAACCGCAAACAAAGACCGACTCTGCTCGGCACCCAACCAACATTATTTCGTTTCATGCATGCATATTTAAAACCATTCATACACATGCATTTCATTTCATAAAGCATGCATCCTCAACAAGGATCCTCCAGTGAGTATCACATATTCACCAGCCTCCATCAACATTCAACCAGGGGCACCTATTTAGGGTAAGACCGCAGCTCGTTAGGAATCGGTATTCAGAAGCAGTACCTGAATAAGATCGCCTAGCTTAGGTATCGACCTCTAGAAGCAGTACCTAGAATAGATCACCTTCCCCAGTGTATCGACCTTCAGTGTTAGCGGCTGAATAAGATCACAGCTCGTTAGGAATCGACATTCAGAAGCAGTGCCTGAATAAGATCACCTAGCTTAGGTATCGACCTCTAGAAGCAGTACCTAGATAAGATCACCTACCTCAATGTTCCACCTCTAGAAGCAGTACCTAGAGTAAACCTCCATCTTAGGTATCGACCTCTAGAAGCAGTACCTAGATAAGATCACCTACCTCATTGTTCCACCTCTAGTGACATCCTAGAGTAAATCACCACCCTCAGGAATCGACCTCTAGAAGCAGTGCCTAGATAAGATTACCTTCATTCCCCAGTGGATCTACCTCCAGTGTTAGCGGCTGGATACGATCAACCCCTACCAACCATTGCATTTGCATTTCGCGAAGGACAAAATTCGGGTCCTTCTTTTTCTTTTTACTTAATTGATCTCCGCAAAGAGTTCATGAGATGCCCTCGGCACTCACGCACTCTATGCGAAGACACAATTAAGTAGGGGCAGCTGTAGTACCCTAATTTTGTCCTACGCATTTTAAAACAAAAATCAAAAAAATCAAAGAGGGGAAAAAAGTCAAAAGTCAACAAAAGTCAACAGAAAAGTCAACTTTTCAAAATTGAGGACTTCGCAATGCGAAGCTCACTTCGCACTGCGAAGTCTGCGATTTTTCTGCAGATTTTTGGTTTCTTGGATTTAATTCCAGAATTTGTTGCATATCATTTCCATAATTATTTTAGGTAGCATTCATGGCTAATTGGGCCAAGCAAAGCCAGAGTTGAAGGACTTGCCATTAATGCCAAGGTTGGAAGCTTTTTCTTCCAACCTAGCATGTGACAAGCAAGTGGGCTTGCCCTTGGGCAGCTCTAGTCCCTCCCATGTGACCTGTTAACCACCACAAGGTTGCCAGCCACCTGCTTGAGGACTTTCCTCCTGCTTGCTGCCCCCAAAACCAGTCAAACTAGCTGGTTTTTTTCACTTGAAAAGCCATGATTGCTACTCTGTTTTTGCAGCAGCTTTTCACCCTCTCACACCAGCCATAAGTAGCCTTTTCATCCCTCAATCTCTGCACAATACAGTGCACGTTTTTATTGATCAACCATTGAGATTGCAAGGATTGATCCCCAAGCATTAGCCAATTGCAAATCAGCTTTGTTCTTCATCATTACCTTCTAGAATAAGTTGAATTTGTGGCTGAAATCAAGCTGTATCTTGCCCCTTGGTACAAGGCAGGGTTGCCTCTATCCATTGGCATTTAATGCAAAGGGATTCAGCTTAATCTTGGCCACAAATCAGCTGAATCAAGGGATTGTGTAATGATGACAAAGATTTGATTTTTGCCTATAAATAGGAGGCAATGCCCAAGGTTACAAACACTTCAAAAAACACAGTTAACACAGTATTCAAAGAGCAGAAACTCTACTCATTTCAACCTACAAATCTCCACAAACAACCAGAAAAAACCAATCCACACAAAGCATTACAAAGTTCCAAAACCATCACAAATACTCAAACCTTTTGCACAAGCCTTCAACCAAATCAAATCAAGTGCAGCTGGAGCTTTGCTAAGGAGTTCTGTAAGTTACTAAGCTCTTTATCTTGCATTTTTAATTGTGTTTGCATAACTATTTTGGCTCAAAACTCTTTGTCCTAAAAAACCCCTTTTGAATTCCAAAGAAATCCCAAGGTTTTCAAAACATCAAAACTGGTTTGTCCAACCTTTTTCACCCCAAAAACTCAAAGTTTTTCACCCATCTATAAGGTCTTGAGTGTGTTCAGAAGTTGTTTCTGAACAAAAGTTCAGAAACAGCTTCTGAACCCAAAATTTCGCATGCTTCGCAGTGCGAAGTCATGGTCGCAGTGCGACCATGACAGAACTCAGAACCTGAGTTTTTGTATCAAACCAACCAATTTTTGAGGTTCTAGCCCCAGAGCTCAGAACCTAAGAGTTTTTAAACCTCTGTTCTTCAAACCATAACAAGGTTTTTGCATAATTTTGGCAAAATCACAAGTTCGTATAACCATTTTATGGGTAACTTGCAAAGCAAGTTATGTTCCCAAACTTTCCAAAACCACATGAACAAACAAGCTATGTTCAGCTTTTCAATCTAAACTTGAACAATAAATATTGTTCATGATGTTCAAAACTCAAAGATGAACATACACCGTTTACGTTCGCATTTTCGCAAAATGAGACGAACTTGCGCGCTTTCTAGCAAATTTGCTAAACCTTCCCATTTTGGGTTTTCAAACCAAATGTTTTGACATACCTTGGGATTTCTAAAGAATTCAATCCAAAAACATGAATGAAAAAGGGATGGTGTGACGTATGTCTCTCCATCGCCCCGATTGTACGAATGCGTGACGTATGTCTCGTCGCTCGGACAATCGTCATTCCTTTTTTAATATGTACAACCCTAACCAAACCAAATCTTGGCCCCTTGTGGTCAATCCAAGCCTTTTGGTCCCCCGTTGGCCATTAGACTCAACCCCTCGACTCGTTAGAGTCCACTCGGTCAATGTTCGACTCGTCCGAGTCCATTGTACCCGTTCTTGATCTCAGTGGATCAATCGAACAATCGCCCGACTCTTCGGAGTCCACTCGGTCAATGTTTGACTTTTATGAGTCCATTGCACCTCCCTTGGTCCCATAGCGACCATTTCAACCCTCTACCCTAACGGACGTACCTTTTAACAATTCTAATGTGATTCGCGAACGAACGCTTAATAAGTCTCCAAGTGCGAGCATACAAGCTACGTTTAATCGCAAGAATTCGGTTAAAACATCGTCCAATTAAAATCAACCAACACACATACGTTTTTCTACCAAAGAACTACGTATGCTTTGAATTCTCCGACTACCGGGAGATACGTAGGAGCAAGATCGACATCTTGTCAAGCACAATAATAATAAAAAATTTTTCTTCGTTTGTTTTTATCTCTTTCCCCCCCTTTTATTATATTTTTAACATAAATGAACATGCACGCAAAGTATTAAAAAACAATTCAAGCTTTAACCAAATAGAAGGTTCCCGTTGAGTACAACGGACGTAAGGGGTGCTAATACCTTCCCCTCGCGTAACCGACTCCCGAACCCGACAATGGTTGCGATGACCTAATCCTTATCCTCATCGTCAAAAGGGTTTTATTATCGTTTCCCTTTACAACAAAAAAAAACTTAAGGGTTTATCAACGTTCCCTTTACACAAAAACTTTGGTGGCGGCTTCACAAAGGCACCTCCGAGCGCTCGAGGACGACCTCGGAGGATTTGCGCGTCTTTTTCCCGAGGAAAAAAACGAGGTGCGCACAAAGGGTTCACAAGAAAACAACTATCAGAATTCAATAAAGAGTTAACTATGAACTGAATTTTTTTACAAACTCCGGCAATTTAAATAAGCAATTGTGCTTATTAAAATTGACAGTTCACAGTTAACAATTCTGATTCAATAGGCTCAGATGGGTTAACAGATACTCACTCTTCTCACAGGGTAGGTTTATTTGGTCAAGTATTTCACTCAATTTCAAAAAATTGCCTTGATCACTTCAATGCTTTTATACAAATTAAAACAACAACAGATTTAACATAAACTAACTGAGTTAAACATGAAATGTTGGTCTCCTGCATATATATACAATGGTTGAGGATTCCTCACATTTTGGCTAGTTCTATATTGGTTCAAAACTAAACAAATGCTTGCTTAAAACTGAATAAATTAACTTGTGTGTAAAGAACTTATTCACATTCAAGAATATACCTAGAAAAACAAGAAAACGAGTATCTTAGCTGCGCGCTTTAACACTCATTCTATCATTATCACTCAAATGATTCTAAGCTCAAGCACTGGCTTTGAATCTTTCATCTCTCTTTCAACATTGTTGGGATAATTTCAAAAAATTTACCAAAATTAAATAACAAAGCATAAATAAAACATAAACTATACTAAACATGTAAAACCCAAAATAAATAACATAAACCAAAAGGTAACATCATCCATGGTACAAAAAGCAAAATCAAAACAAAGTACAAAACATGAATAATGTTATAAAAGTACAAAGCAATATAAATAAAATGAAAGGGATGACAAAACAAAATCTGCAGCTCTCATCAAAATCAGTCTGAATCTGAATCCATGTCCTCAGAATCTATCATAGCTGCAGCCATACGGTCAAGGCTATTTGTAGC
Organism: Medicago ruthenica; assembly: GCA_018208015.1. Lineage (NCBI taxonomy): Eukaryota > Viridiplantae > Streptophyta > Magnoliopsida > Fabales > Fabaceae > Medicago > Medicago ruthenica. The sequence continues at coordinate 3,696,383 of CM031375.1, read as the reverse complement.
CTCCGATGAATCATCTCCAAGATCGTCATCAACATCAGCATCGTCGTCACCATCATCACCGGCATCCTGATCACCAGCATCTGCTGCAGCTGCCCCTCCAGGAAAGAAAGGCTTGTCCCCAGGCCAAGCTATGTGCTCAGAGAAGAAGGCTGGCGTCCATGGGCTTTGGCCACTGTCATGCAGATGACTCTGAATAGTCGTTAGAGCCCGGTGATTAGACGCATTCTGCGCCAACAGAAAAGAGCTCACCATAGAAGAGTCCCAACTCGAGAAATCCAGTGGTGGAATGGTCGGGCCCTGAGGGTGGCTAGTGTGATGTGGTGGTGGTGGTACACTAGAAGGACCGGCTGATGTGGATGGTCCAGCTGAGGAAGGAGGTGGGGCAATAGGTGTGGGGGTAGAGCAGTACCTATTGATGTACCTGTCATCAATAGGGTTCTTAATTTCTTCATCTACCTGGTTTGGCATGTGTACCCTAGCCCGTCTACAAAGTCCCATAATCAATCCGGGAAAGGTCAGTGGGCATTTGGGTTTGCCCGGGGGTAGAATGCCGCTCTCAGCTACTATCCTCATCTCATTAGCTATCAGCCTAGCAACGTCAACCTGACGTTGAGTAAGGATATAATGAAGAAGAGGGGTAACGTCGAGGGTGGTAGAAGAGGTATGAGATTTTGGCCGGATATTATATAAGATCAGGGTAAGGACTACCTGAGCCGGAGTGGTCATATCCTCTCTGAAGGCTCTGAAAGGCTTACCCGAAGCCTTACTCAAATCATAGTGCTTCCCCTCCTGGAAGATGTCTCGTGCAATAAGCTCATGATCCCAATGCCCGCTCTTCTGATGCTCATGAAAATCACATAGCATAGTAGGTGCTAGTGGATTATCCTCTTCACAAAGCTCCAGTGGCTTACCCAAGTATGCATTGACGGACATGCGATCAAAGGTAATAGTGCGCCCTCGCACGTATGTAGTCCATGTAAACTCGTCAGATGGGTCTGCTGGGATTGCATTCGCGTAGAATTCCCTCACGATGTCGTAATTTATCTTCCTTGGTGGCGTGCACAGAATCCCCCATTTCCTTTCGTTGATCATGTGTGCTATCCCTCCGTACTCTCCCTCTTCTGATATCTGGAACTGCTTCTCAGACCAGATTCTCCGTGTTTTCAGCTCCTCGTACCTTTCTTGATTCCTTAAACTCAGGAAACGACTCGCGTCATGCGGTTGAATGTTGGCTCTAGGTCGTGATGACGAGCTCTCAACGTTCCTTTGTCTTTTGGACGAGGATTTGGGTGCCATACCTACAAAAGGATCAAAACAGACAAAAATTAGGTAGGGTACAAGTTAGGATCAAATGAAAAGAAAAATAAACAATTTTCTGGTTTCGTCGCTACAGCGACAGCTTGGTCGCTTGTAGCGAGCGAACCCAGAAATTGCTGGTTCCTGCGCTACAAGCGCTGTAGCGAGGAAGAACCTTTTCAAAATTTTTGATTTTTCTACATTCTAACCTACTTGTAGCATGCGAAATTAACCCTAAAGCAAATATAAATGAACAAAAATCACCTAAACTTCCTAAATCCTCAAAAACCCTAAATTATTTTGAAATTTTTACAAAGGTTTTTTCCAAAATACGAATCTTATGAACAAGAGGATGAAAGGGGAGTTTTCCTAGTGATTCTAGGTCATTTATTACAGCTTAAACTAAGGCTAAACATGGGTAATCAACAGGGCATAACTAAGTTCAAAATTTTCGAAACCCTAAACCCTAAAAAATCAAATCAGCATGCAGGCACATTTAACAAGTAAAAAGCCTATAAACAGTGACAGAGAATGACGATTAACATACCTGGAAGTTGTGAAGATGAAAGATTAAACAGGTACAGAGTGATTTGCAAGATTGTGCAGAAATTTGAAAGAGAAAAATGCAGAAATGAAATGGAATGGAAATGGAATGTATGTACTGGTTATAGGATGCGAAAATAATAATAAAAAACGGCTAATGCAATAAATATGGTGGTTGGGAGGTAGGGGAAGAGACTGAGTGGCCTTGGAACTGTAAATGGCAGTTTTCTGCTATGGTCGCTACAAGTGCGCGACCTGTCGCTACAGCGACAGGCAAAAAGCCCATCGCTACAAGCGTGGTGTGGCGCTACAAGCGCAGGGTTTGGAAGCCATCGCTACAAGCGACAAGTGCGTCGCTACAGCGACGTAGTGCAAAGTCCATCGCTATAGCGATGAATCTGTCGCTGTAGCGACCATGACAGAAAACAGAAAAATAAAATTTTGAGTCTTAGCCACTATCCCTACATGCATGGATGGATGTTAAAAATTAAAATACTAATTAAAAACAAACCTAAACAGTTGGGTTGCCTCCCAACAAGCGCTTGTTTTACGTCGTTAGCTCGACGCCTTTTTCGTTAGGGTGGCCAGAATGAGACAGAGATCACATCAGCTTTAGTACTCCTTTGCAGCGGGAGGAATTCCATGAACTTGCAGAACAGCTGATGTGGAGTCCATAACCTCCCTATCCAGAATAAGCTGAGCAAGGAACATAAGCAATCTTGTACACGTTCAAGTTCCACCTTGCTCACTTTCATCCCCTCTTCCCTAGAAGTTTCTTCCTTGTCAAGAAACTGTTCCTGGTTCTCAATCTCCATAATTTCTTCTCTATCAACAATGCTGGCCTTTTCAGTATTTGACCTGGCTTGAGGAAGTTCATCCTTGCGTGGTATCTCTAATTCTTCTATTAATGTCCTTATACCACATCCTTCAAATAACGTCTCTTCCTCACTCTCATCAATATCGTTTTCAACAATCTCTCCGAATTCCAAAACGGATTGATTGTTGGTCTGAACCTCCATGATTCTTGGTAGATAATTCATTTGAACTCGCAAAATCTCCAATTGGCATGACAAAGCTCTTAATCTATGGTTGGTGTTTTGCATGTTGATCATGGATTGTTGCATGAACAAATTCAACGTGTTTTCCGTTCTTGCCATTTGTTCTTCTTCAGACAGATATTGTTGATATTGTTGATAAGCTTCATACTCGTATGGATCGTAGTAGTTGAAATAATCATGATGATCAGCCATGATTTCTTTCAATGAGAATCTGAAACACAATTAACTAACAAGAAACTTTTCTTTGCATAACAAAGAGGGTTAATGCCAAACAGTTATAATGTACAAAAATATTAACAAGATATATACAAAAGCTCAAAACAACACAAACTATTGCAATGTTCAAAATAAGTAAACACTAATCCCCGGCAACGGCGCCATTTTTGTTGATTGCAATATTTCAAACAACAAACGAGGTAAGTATTTTTGTATCGTCTCCACAGGGATTGGTGCCTTACTTCGAACCGTTCAACAATCGGTATTGTTTTGAGTTAAGGGTTTGTACGATTGGTTTCATAAAATAACAGAATGTAAATGCGGGAATTAAAACGACAAGTAATAGGGAATAAAAGCATTGAAATTAGAGTTCATCAATCTTGCAAAGAATATAATTCATGAATCATGCATATGAATTTAGCGTTTTAGCATAAATATCACGTATCGCTCTACAATATCATTGATTTCCCAAATGACATCGTGAAATCGATCGTATCGTTTAATCGACGATTTCCCAATCAATCAAACGATCCGAAAGCATTACGATCCGAAACTTAGTGCAATTATCAAAACCCAAATCCATTTCTAGATTTTCTTATTTTGACAAAAGATTATTCTTAAACATAGATTCAAAGGTATTTGTCAATATCAATTGAATCAATCATGAGAATGAAAAGCAAGAATAACTTCATAAACACTTAAATTGCTAAATCATATATTCACATAATCATTTGTTACATCAAAGCTAGAAAGAATACCTCTAATCCCAACAAAGGAATATTAGTTGCTCATTTTCATGGCAACTATACAAAAGATAAGAGAAAAGATGAAGATCATGACCCAAAGTCTTGATTTCCCAAAGCCCTTGGTGATTTCCACAATTCAATCCTTTTGCTCCTTGAAGATCATTACTTCTAGCCCTATTTACTAAGTCCTAAACTACTACTAAAGCAATCCTAACAATTGGAAGAAAAAGTTCTCAAAGTTCTCCAACTGATTATTTCAGAAAATGAGCCAAAAATTGCTTTAATACTCTGAATTTTTGCACGCTCGCTACAAGCGATGAGCTGGTCGCTTGTAGCGAGGAAGTCTGTTGGCCAATGGGGATCCTCCACGTCATCATGAAGCCTTAAACCGCCCTTGGTCGCTTGAAGCGACCAGTCCATCGCTTGAAGCGATGAACCTCTGAAAATCCCTGCCTATGCTCGCTTGAAGCGTGGCATCTGGCGGTTGAAGCGATGAAGCCTTCAAATTCCCTGCCTATCCTCGCTTGTAGCGAGGATGCGTGCGCTTGTAGCGATGGATTTGATAAAAACTTCATTTCTTTGCTCAGCATGATCAATCATAAATTTCCTGCAATAATAACATGGGGTAAGGCATAGGATCACAAATATAGCATTTGAACCATAAATATGGGCTTATCCTATGATAACTTGTGAAATAAGCAACATAAGTGCCTTAATTAAATGAACAATTTAACCACTTTCAGGCACTTATCACACGCTACTAGCGAGCTTAGGCAGGGAAATTGGAGTGTCCATCGCTACAAGCGATGGACCGGTCGCTTCAAGCGATCAAGGGCGGTTTAAGGTTCCATGCTGACGTGGAGCTCTCCCATTGGCCAGAAGACTTCATCGCTACAAGCGACCAGCTCATCGCTTGTAGCGAGCGTGCAAAGTTTCAGTTTTATAAAAGCATTTTTAGCTTATTTTAAAAAGAGAACTGGATCATTGACTATTTCCAATTTAGGGATTGCTTTTAATTCAGTTTAGTAATAGTTTAGGACTTAGTTTTAGGGCTAGAAGCTATGATCTTCAAGGAGCAAAAGGATTGAATTGTGGAATCAATCAAAGGCTTTGGGAAATCAAGACTTTGGGTTATGATCTTCATCTTTTCTTTTAACTTTTGTATAGTTGTCATGAAAATGAACAACTAACTTCCCTTTGTTGGGATTGGAGGTATTCTTTCTAGCTTTGATGTAATATATGATTATGTGAATATATGATTTTAGCAAATTATGTGTTTATGAAGTTATTCTTGCTTTTCACTCTCATGCTTGATTCAATTGATATTGACAAATACTTTTGAATCTATGTTTAAGAATAATCTTCTATCAAAATAAGAAAATCTAGAAATGGATTTGGGTTTTGATAATCGCATAAAGTTTCGGATCGTAATGCTTGCGGATCGTTTGATTGATTGGGAAATCGTCGATTAAACGATACGATCGATGTCACGATGTCATTTGGGAAATCAATGACGTTGTCGAGCGATACGTGATATTTTCGCTAAAACGTTAAATTCATATGCATGATTTATAGATTATATTCTTTGCAAGATTGATGAACTCCTATCTCAACGCTTTTATTCCCTATTACTTGTCGTTTTAATTCTGTTTTTAAATTCAATTAGTTTATGAACACAAGTTACGAAACCCTTAACTCAAAACAATACTGATTGTTGAACGGTTCGAAGTAACGCACCTAATCCCCGAGGAGACGATAATTGAAAATACTTACTTTTGTTGTTTGAAATACTGCTTCAACAAAATGGCGCCGTTGTCGGGGATTAGTGTTAAGTTACTTTGAGCATCGCAATAATTGATAGTGTTTTGAGTTTTTGTATATATCTTGTTAATATGTTTATACATATTCAACTGTTTGTGCATTAACCCTCTTTGCAAAGCAAAGAAAATTTTCTTGTTAGTTACACTTGTTTCAGATTCTCAACATTGGAACAAATCATGGCTGATCATCATGATTATTTCAACTACTACAATCCATACGAATATGAATCCTATCAACAACATCAACAATATCCGTCTGAAGATGAACAAATGGCAAAAACGGAAAACACTTTGAATATGTTCATGCAACAATCCATGATCAATATGCAAAATACCAACCACAGATTGAGAGCCTTATCATGCCAACTGGAGATTTTGCAAGTTCAATTCAATTTTCTACCAAGAGTCATGGATGTTCAGACCAACAATCAATCCGTTTTGGAATTCGGAGAGATTGTTGAAGACGATGTTGATGAGAGTGAGGAAGGGACGATGTTTGAAGGATGTGGTATAAGGACATTAATGGAAGAATTAGAGATACCACACAAGGATGAACTTCCTCAAGAAAGGTCAAATTATGAAGGGGCCAGCATTGTTGATAGTGAAAAAGAGATGGATATTGAGAAGATGGGACATTTTCTTAACAAGGAAGAAACTTCTAAGGAAGAGGGGATGAAAGTGAGCAAGGCAGAACTTGAACGTGTACAAGATTGCTTTTGTTCCTTGCTCAGCTTATTCTGGATAGGGAGGTTATGGACTCCACATCAGCTGTTCTGCAAGTTCATGGAATTCCTCCCACAGCAAAGGAGTACTAAAGCTGATGTGCTTTCCGTTCGTTTTGGCCACCCTAACGAATCAGGCGTCAAGCTAAAGACGTTAACCAAGCGCTTGTTGGGAGGCAACCCAACTGTGTAGGTTTATTGTTTTTAATTCGTATTTTAGTTTTGAATATCCATTCATGCATGTAGGGATAGTGGTAAGGGCTGAAAATTTAAAATTTCTGTTTACTGTCATGGTCGCTACAGCGATGGATCTCATCGCTATAGCGACGAGCTTCAGACTCTGTCGCTGTAGCGACGCATCTTTCGCTTGTAGCGATGGAACCAAATTCTGACAGTACAGTTTCCAAAGCCGCTTTGAACCCTTATGTACTTTGGATAATCTTATTTTGGTTATTATGTTTAATATTTTATGCTTAATTTCAAATTTTGTTATTTAAATTTTTTTGAATTATCCCAACAATTTGGAAAGAAAGATTCAAAAGCCAGTGCTTGAGCTTAGAATCAGTTGAGTGATAATGATAGAATGAGTGATAAAAGCGCGCAGCTAAGGTACTCGTTTTCTTGTTTTTCTAGGTATATTCTTGAATGTGAATAAGTTCTTTAAACACAAGTTTAATTTATTCAGTTTTACGCAAGCACTTGTTTAGTTTTGAACCAATATAGAACTAGCCATCATGTGAGGAATCCTCAACCTTTGTATATATATGCAGGAGACCAACATATCATGTTTAACTCAGTTATTTTATGTTAAATCTTTTGTTGTTTTAAATTGTATAAAAGCATTGAAATGATCAAGGCATTTTTTTTTGAAATTGAGTGAAACACTTGACCAAATAAACCTACCCTGTGAGAAGTGAGTATCTGTTAACCCCTCTGAGCCTATTGAATCAGAATTGTTAGCCATGAACTGTCAATTTTCATAAGCTCAATTGCTTATTTAAATTGTCGGAGTTTGTAAAAAAATTCAGTTCATAGTTAACTCTTTATTGAATTCTGATATTTGTTTTCTTGTGAACCCTTATCCATCGTGTTTATTGACCTTTGCCATGATGATAAAGGAACATTCGATTAGGGTGTCATTGAACTAAGTTGGGGAGAAAGGGAGGTTGTGTTTATGTCAATGTAATGGTGAATGATGATAATTGATCTTGACAACAAGAAAAAGAAAAAGAAAAGAAAGAAAAAAGAAAGAAAAACAAACCAAGAAAAAGAAAAGAGAAAAATGAAAAGGTTTGCAATAATTCAAAGAAAAAGTTGTCAAGATCAATCAAGAAAAGAAAAATTTATAGTTCACCAAGAGTTGTATTGGAATAAGGAGGAAGTTTGTAAATAGATTGAATGTTCCTCTTGCTTGGCCATTTGAATTCAATATCCCACATATGACAATTCTTTTGTAACCTAGCCCAATTACAACCCTTAAAGACCTTATGATCAATGCCTTTTATGCTTTTAGAAATGATAATTAGATGGACACATATTTTAATTGGAATGTTATCATGTTTGTTGGATGAGTGTTCATACCCTCACAATAGATTTCAATATGTTCATATACTTTATATAGAAGTGTGTTAGGTTTGGTTCAATTTTAAACATGTTGCTTGTTAAGAATTGTGTGATTAGATGCTTTGTGTTTAGAACTAGTTCACATTTATAGTATGTATCTCGTTTAATGAGAAACTTAACCCTAGCTTGCGCAATCACGTTGAATCATTCATCTGACACTTATTTGCTTCAAACTTTTGATTCTTTTGCATTCTTGCTCAAAACTTTGGTAAAGCTTGTTTTCCTTATTTGTTGTGTCCTTTGTTTGAGGACAAACAAAGATTTAAGTTGGGGAGTGTGTTAAGTGCCAGAAAGTGGTTAAAATGCTCATTTAATTTAGGCACTTATGTTACTTATTTTACAAGTTATCATAGGATAAGCTCATCATTTATGGTTAAAATGCTATACTTGTGATCCTATGTCTTATCCCATGTTATTATTGCAGGAAATTCATGCTTGAACATGCTGAGCAAAGAACATGAAGTTTTGATCAAAGCCATCGCTAGAAGCGCACGCTTCCTCGCTACAAGCGAGGATAGGCAGGGAATTTGGAGACTTCATCGCTTCAAGCACCAGAGGCCACGCTACTAGCGAGCTTAGGCAGGGAAATTGGAGAGTCCATCGCTACAAGCGATGGACCGGTCGCTTCAAGCGACCAAGGGCGGTTTAAGGTTCCATGCTGACGTGGAGCTCTCCCATTGGCCAGAAGACTTCATCGCTACAAGCGACCAGCTCATCGCTTGTAGCGAGCGTGCAAAGTTTCAGTTTTATAAAAGCATTTTTAGCTTATTTTAAAAAGAGAACTGGATCATTGACTATTTCCAATTTAGGGATTGCTTTTAATTCAGTTTAGTAATAGTTTAGGACTTAGTTTTAGGGCTAGAAGCTATGATCTTCAAGGAGCAAAAGGATTGAATTGTGGAATCAATCAAAGGCTTTGGGAAATCAAGACTTTGGGTTATGATCTTCATCTTTTCTTTTAACTTTTGTATAGTTGTCATGAAAATGAACAACTAACTTCCCTTTGTTGGGATTGGAGGTATTCTTTCTAGCTTTGATGTAATATATGATTATGTGAATATATGATTTTAGCAAATTATGTGTTTATGAAGTTATTCTTGCTTTTCACTCTCATGCTTGATTCAATTGATATTGACAAATACTTTTGAATCTATGTTTAAGAATAATCTTCTATCAAAATAAGAAAATCTAGAAATGGATTTGGGTTTTGATAATCGCATAAAGTTTCGGATCGTAATGCTTGCGGATCGTTTGATTGATTGGGAAATCGTCGATTAAACGATACGATCGATGTCACGATGTCATTTGGGAAATCAATGACGTTGTCGAGCGATACGTGATATTTTCGCTAAAACGCTAAATTCATATGCATGATTTATAGATTATATTCTTTGCAAGATTGATGAACTCCTATCTCAACGCTTTTATTCCCTATTACTTGTCGTTTTAATTCTGTTTTTAAATTCAATTAGTTTATGAACACAAGTTACGAAACCCTTAACTCAAAACAATACCGATTGTTGAACGGTTCGAAGTAACGCACCTAATCCCTGAGGAGACGATAATTGAAAATACTTACTTTTGTTGTTTGAAATACTGCTTCAACACTATTGCACAACCCCTCAAAAAATAAAAATGAAAACTATCACTCAAAGCAATATATTTTTTTTGACAAAATCGCACAAAGCAATATGAAATGTATATATTTGGTCAATACCTCAGTGTTTTCTGCAAATAGCAAATTAACCATTCGTTCACTCTTCAAAACATTTACACGTAGTGATTCTTGTCTTTTTTTTTTGAAGGAGTGATTCTTGTCTTTTATTAATTATTATAATTATTTGTCGTACCAAATAACAATATTATTAGGAAATACTAATTCGTGTCATTAGAAATTGTGATTTTTTTGTTCGGCGGCTTGCGGGTTGGTTGAAGATTAGGATCATTTGTCTTTTTCTTGTGCTTTTTATAGGAAACTATGACTTTTAATATTTGGATGGTTAGACATCTCAACGACTCTTCAAGGTTCTTTATTTGAGCATTTTCTTCAGTTTGGAGGTCGGGGCTTTTTCCAACAAGTCTCGTTAGCTTTTAATATTATTTGGATTTCAACTCTTTTTACGATTTGGAAGGACCACAAAATGAGACATTTTCACAATAAATCAGAACAACTTCTATCTTTATTGAAAAAGGTTAAACTTCAGGCATTTTATTCTGTTTTTTATTTTGAGTATTCGGTTTGGAGGTTAAATCATTTATGTTTTCAGGTCGTAACGTAATTTTATTTTTCTTGGCTACTTTGTCGTAGTTTATGGATTGTCTCATTGTAATTTCTGGATACTTTAGTTTCCTTTGGTACACCTTGTGCTAGAGGAGTTTGTGTTGGTTTTTTAATATAACTTGTTTAGCTTGTTCAAAAAAAAAGAAATTGTTTATTCAATATTTTAAAAACTTATCTTTTTAACATAAAACTCATCTTTTAATTTATTTATTAGCTCCTTAATTTATGTCTTTAAAATACATATTAGCATGACTCATACTTCCTCCAGTCTCAATTATAATCGATTTTTTACTTTTTAGATTTATCGAATATGTATTAGCATCTCTTAGAAGCTTGTAATACCAAAGAGGAATCGGTCTCTATCCATAAATTGGTCCAATTATTATGGTGAGCCATTTCTATTTTCTATTGCTCTCAAAACTCCTGAAATCTCCGCATGAAAAAAAGCAGAATCATAGCCAGAATTCTCATCAAAGCAAACTCAATTGTTTTTTTAGGAGGAAATTCAATTGTTAACATGATTATAATTGAATTATACATATTTTAGTTATATGATAATAAAAAATAATTTAAAAAAACCACTAAATAGAAGGTAAAACAAATAATTTAAAAACATCTAAATATGACCATATAAGATCCTCACTTATGTTTTTTTTTATCAAATAACAATTATTGGTAACATGGAAAATATAGTTTGATTTTGATAAGAATTTAACAACTTGACGAGCAAGAGCACAACCTCCAAATCAAAAATATTTGGACACATTCATATAAAATACAAAAAAATAAAAATAAAAATAATTTAATCCCATCAATTAACATCATTTAATTTTATTCTCTTTTAATTTTTTAATGTGCCAAAATATTTTTGATTTGAGGTTGTGTCCGTGAAAAATGAACAATGTCCTCTTCAAAAACAAAAACTCGACATACACTAAATGGAAAATGTCCTCTTAAAAAAAAAAAAAAACTAAATGTAAAATGTCTATTTATCAATATGACTCGTGTGGCAGTGACATTTGTCTGAAGTTCAACATTTGACGAAAATCTTCACAGTATGGATTGAATCTTTTGTGGCCTATTTGAAAAACATCACTGTCTAAAACTTCGTTTAACAATATGTCGTTTTTCTAATATTTCTAACAAGTGTTGTCATACTGTCAATCGATATATACCATCAGATTAACATACTAATTATCTTCTTGTTTGTTAAACATGTTAGAAGAATGATTTTTGAACAAAAAAATCTACGTACTATATATAAATCTGATTCTAGCTAATATGAAGTGAAATTTTGATTTACTTGTTTGTTAGAGCCGGCCTCAGCCAACCGTAATACATATGAGATGAAAATGAAAGATTCAACATTACACTTAATTACAATCATACAAAGTTAAGTTTTAGCCGTTTGAAAATATTTTCTCTCAATAATCAAGACAATGGCACAACACCAATAACACAGATGGCTACAGCTACAAATGGTTCTATGAAATATTAATTTATTGCCCAAAAATATACAGTTTTATAACTAGATCATTGCCCAAGAATAAAAATTTACTAGAAACTAATGGTTCTATGAAATTTATTTTACTTTACTTAAAGTTGAATATACACAAAAGATCCGCCACATATGTAAATAATAATTCTTAAAAACCAGTCAACTACATTAAGAAATTATTGTATTCATAGCCATTTGTTTCTTAATTACTTCAAATAAATTAAGAAGAAAAATATTGTCCTTAGAGCACATGTTAAAATTAATAAAGTAAATGTAAAAGTATTTTTTGAAATATTTGCCTTGAATTCCTTAAAAATATAAAATTTATTTTGCTGATACAAAATTTCTATTTGTAGATCTCTTAAGATGAAATGACTTCAGTTCTTTTTTTTTTTTAGAACAATTTCTTTTTCTTTAATCCGCATTAAAATGATTACATTCTTTGACTAAGCGTCCTAAATTATCTTCAGACGCCCCAACTTAGACTTTTTTGTATTTATTATGATATTAATCATTGACTCGGCAACGAAACATACATTTTTTATTTTTACCAGGGTTAAACAACCTCTCAAATTGGAAATTTCGAGAATCAAGCTTGAGTTCTTTTCCAAAGGGTGGGTCATATTGTCAACGGTAGTATTTCAAATGTTAGTGTTTAAGTCTTAGATTCTCATGAGTAAAATGTTGGATTTACAAGAGAGGTGATTTATTAACATATCACCTTAAGGTTTTTTGGTGTAGATTTGGCGTGCATTGGAGCCGATGTTGCTCCCATCGCAATACAGGATCTTTTCCCTAGACATTGGTCATCTAAGGCTGTGTTTGGTAAGTATGAAAAGCTAGCTTATAGCTTATTGAATTAGCTTATAAGTTTGTTGGATCAAAACATGACGTGTTTGGTAACAAGCTTTTCTCGTGAGCTTATAGCTATTTCTGAGATGCTATTTCAGGTAGCTTTTGGGCTTATAGCTTCTTATATTTTCTTCCAATTTTAACCTTATTATTTTAATTTTACTATTTTTTAATAAAAAAACTACCCATATTCATATCTAACTACCCACTTTTTATATATTTTTAAAAAAAAAAATACCCACTTCTTATATATTGGTACAACCAACTTACGTGACTATCCATATGTATCACTCAAATTGTAGTTCTTTTTATATTTTCTTTGTTCACTTTTTTTTACGTTGCTCTTATTTCATATAATATAATATATAATTTTAAATAAAATATACAGTAAATATTGAAGCCATTTTAGTTAAATAAATATTTTTTAATTGAATTCATAAAACACATTTATCATTTTAGAGATGAAAGTAATTTGAAATAAATTTAAATATTTTTAAAAAAAACAAATAAGTAAAAAAATTATGTATATAATTTATGAAAAATATATTAAACAAACATGTCCTTTTATGCCATTTTATATTTATCAGCCACTTCAACAGCTAATTTTACAAAACACATTATTTTTAATAAGCGATCTTTTCAGCTATAAGCTATCAGCTATCAGTCATCAGATATCAGCTAGTTTTTCAGCCATCAGCTAGCTTATCAGCTATCAGCTAGCTTATAGCTTATTTTTACCAAACAGAGCCTAAGTATCTAACAAGTTAACTGACCCACTAATGTAGTTTTCCTAAAAGCTAGGAATGTGTCTTTATTGACATCATCGTCTTAAACATTTTTAGCTAATTTCACTCCTACTATTTTCTTAAAAATCACATCGTTTCAGATTTGCTAATTCATAGGAAAACACCATTGTTTTTCTCGTGTTTGGTTGTGTAAATCTGTTTTTTTTCCATTCGGATGAGTAGACTTAAACGAAAGAGGTTTTTTAAAATAATATAGTATTTTTTTTGAACCTAAAATAATATTAGTAGAAAAAGAAGCTCTTTATTTTTTTCTACTTCAAAATATTTAAGACAAATAAATTAAAGAAGGTTAGTGGCGCAACTTATTGAGTAAAATATATAGAATGGGAATAAAACTAATTAAAGAGGGAGTAATTATGGTCATGAAAAAAAACTCTTATTTGAACGTCTTCAAGTCCAATATTTCTTGGCAGACCCACAAATATGTTCAACTTAAATTTTCACATAATTTGACTATCATTTACTTCAGTTCAGCCATCAACTAATTATTTTTTTGTAAGTTTTATAACAAAACAGTTCAGCCAAAAAAACAAATTATACAAAGCTACTAGCCAAATGGTACAAACATTAGAAACATGGTTGTAGCATAACTTCACTCATATTTGTTTTTGGTCTTCATACAATGATACAAGATGCAACAAGACATGTACGGGCTAAAGGAATAAATAAGGAAAAGCCAAAAACGATACATCGTTGACCAAAGGCCTTATTAGACCTTGAAAAATGGTGACAACTTGGGTACCCATCAATAAAAGGTGGGTAACACAATCCATGCTGAGTTGGCACCAATCAAAGTTATTTGTTTGATTTCTATTATTTTTAATGTTATATAAATACATTGTTTTGATTGGGCCAACTCAACATGGGTAGTATTACCCACCTTTTATTGATGGGTAAACAAGAATTTCCCTTGAAAAATATTTCTATTATGACCCAATCCTAAATTTTTGTGACGTGTATTATAGTACATCATACTCTAGCATGCCTAGTGTAGAACAACCATTTTCCAACCCTATTTATTTATCTTAATCCCAACGTACATATTTTATTTTTGACTAAACATTGTATATTTTCGCTCTTAATCATATAAGAGAAAATATAATTACTTCATTTTCTCTTTTCATCTTGCTCTGCTTAAGCTATAAAAGTCAACTTATTACTTCTCACAAAATACTAATGGGAAGACTAACTTGAGGAACATATATCAGAAGCATCCACCAACAAAATGAGTAAGACTTAGTGGGAAGACTTGACTTAGAGTTTGACTTAAGTTTTAATATTTTTAAAATTGAAAACTATTTTTTTTTCAAAAATTGCTTGGTTAACTTGAGAGTTGGGTAACTTAACTAATTTAAACTAAAAGTTAAAGGAGTTGAAGGATCCGAATGCAAACCATTGTGAAGGCAAAAATACTAACTTAACAACTAATTAGAAAATTTGAAAAACCATTTTTACAATAGGAAGAAGACCTAACTAAAGGAAGACTTAACTACTCTCATTTGCAAATGTGGTGGCAATTTTTATCTCCCCGATAATAATGTTGTAAAACGCACATCATGATAGTGGATGCAGAGAAATTTTTGGGGTACAAATGTACATAACAAGATACATCTCAAAAATAAAATGTCCCCCTAGATACAGCCAACGAAAATACGACAGTATTTAAAAATTGGAAATTATACTCCATAAAAAAGGGACGACGATTGGTCAGTTTTTTTTTTTTTAATCGAGCATTTTTGCATGGGATGACCTAGGTACATTCACAAATTGATTGAAGTATTTTGATATGTTTGCTCTTTAAATCAATAAATTATTTCATAAGAAAAAACATAATTTCATGCATTATATATATATATATATATATATTTGATCAAAAATATTCAATATTTACTATTATGAGTATTGAAAATATGTATTTTTTTATTTCGCTGATGCTTTTGGTAAATAGTACTTTTTTTTGACAAGTTGGTAAATAGTACTTGCTTATTATAATTTTATAAGGAAATCATAGGTACTAGCTTTTAAAAAAAAAAACTAATCTACTCATATAAATTATCTTAATAAATAAACAAGTTGACAGAGTTTCATGCATACTCCCTCCGTAGCAAAATATAAGCAAAATTCAACCATTTCAGTTGTAACTAATTATAAGCAAAATTGACTTTTTTTGTCATATTTAAGGATAATATACCTGAAATACCCGTACGTTAATTTTTTAAATGCACACACGTTTAACAACAACACCTTGAAAATATACTACTGTACACCACAATTAATGAGGGCAAAATAGGTTATTTAACTTAAATTAAATAACACAAACCACATTTCTTAAAAAACGTGAATTGGTCAAATTTGCTTATAAAAAGTTATGAAGGGAGTACATATACTCTATATATAGATAGAAAGCCTGCAGTGAATCACACACATATCACCATTTGCTCTCTCCTTCTATACATTTTCTTATGGAACATCCTAACTTATCATTCTTACCCTTCCTTTTATTTTCAACAAGTTTCATTCTTTTCCTCACACAAATTCTAAAACTGGTAAAGAGAATATTAAGAGTCACAACCAGAGCACAACAAAAATTTCCACCAGGACCATGGAACCTTCCAATCATAGGAAGCATACATCACCTTATTGGCTCTCTACCTCATCACAGTTTGAGAACATTATCCAAAATCTATGGCCCTATCATGCACCTAAAACTAGGTGAAGTATCAACCATAGTAATTTCTTCCCCTGAAGTTGCCAAAGAGATTTTAAAAACCTATGATTCCATTTTTGCTCAAAGGCCACACCAAATTGGTGCAGACATCATGTGTTATGGTTCGACCGACATCGCCACAGCACCTTATGGTAGCTATTGGAAACAATTAAGAAGATTATGTTCACAAGAGCTTCTTTGTACAAAACGTGTGAGATCATTCCAATCAATTAGAGAAGAAGAGGTGTCTAATTTAATAAAATATATTTCTAATGACATTGGATCATGTATTAACCTAAGTGAAAAAGTTGCTTGCATGACAAGTTCAATTACTTCAAGGGCAGCTTTTGGTAAAATATGCAAAGATCAACAGGAGTTCATTTTGTTGATTAAGAAACTTGTGAAACTTGCTGAAGGGTTCATTATTATTGATTTGTTTCCTTCTCAAAAGTGGTTACATGTGATTAGTGGAATGAAGCCTAAATTGGAGGAGTTGCATAGAAAATTTGATAATATTATTGAAAATATCATCAAGGAGGCTGTGATGACAAAGAAAGTTGAAGGAGAAACAATAGAGGGGTTTCTCTCTGTCCTTCTTAGTATTAAAGATCATGATGAGGCCCTTGAGTGTCCTTTGACAATCGACAATATCAAAGCTGTAATTTTGGTAAGTTATATTGTGTTTTCCTTTCAAACTTTTATTACATATACATTATGGTATTATTTTTTTTTTTATTACATATACATTATGGTATTAGAATGTAAAAGACACGAGGACAAGAATAGGACAAGTTTAATTTCATAGAGTATGTAATCAGGTTTCTATATAGACATCATTACAAAATACACACTTTAACACACATGATAATATTGTGTAGATGATTATCTCTTCGATAAAATGAGCAATGATAAATAGGGTAAGCAGTAAGCACTACTAGAGCATGAGTGTGTGGATTAGAACCAACAACACTCATTTTCTCTCTCCATTTTTTTTTGTTGAAGCTCATTAACTACTATATAATAAAAATGAGCATATATATGTCTTTGTATAAATTATACTATATCGGAGAAATCATCATTAGAAATTATGATTATTTTTATTTAACAGGCGAAGAAGTACTTAATAATACTCCCTCCATTCCAAAACATTTTTATTTTGGCATTTAAAATTTGTTTCAAAATATTGAGTTCTTTTTTATATCCAAGAAATATACTTGACTATTTTTTTCCAAATATATGGTCATTATTGGAAATACTAGTATTAATTATAACAAAAATGTCAAAATTGTTACGTCGGACGTCATGACCGGGGTTCAAACCCCATGACTCCTTCACTTTTGTATCTGAATTTTCAATTAATGTCATTTCGTCTATCTAAAAAAATAGTTATAATAGTGACCAAATTTGATGTCTAGTTTTTGCTTATAATAGTCATTAGAGGAGTACCTCTTAACAGTAATGACTTCATTTGTATTTTACAAGAATATTTATAATGAGGTAGTATTATTCCTTCGTAGATCAGTAATCTTTGGAAGAATTGTGTCTCTTTTACAAAGCTTATGAACTTCAGAATTTCACGTCTCTTTAGAGAAGACAGTGTTTTGTCCTGATAAGTTGGCTAGTATTGGTTTAGATAGGCATTCATTTACTTGGTTTACTTATCCGAAAATGCTAAAGGGTGCCTTTAGAACATTAGATAAGGAAACAAAAATAAAAATATCGTGTTGGAAAACGGTAAAAAATTAAAGTCAACTTGTAAAAAGTTTAAAATTGTTGTTTCCAATGTAAAGCTACTAACTTTAGTAGGGTACTTGTTAACATAATCCTTAATTATTTATCCGCTTGTATTAATGAAGTAGGAGTATTTTTTTTTAAGGGGAATATTCTTTCAAATAATAGGTTCTATTGATCTTGCCCAAAGTTTGATTTGGTCCTCTCTGGTTTCTTTTGTAGTAATTTCCGTTCTTTTTTTTTTTACTTTTTAAATATTTTGGGATGTTGTTAAGTGATTGGTTCTGCTTGTACCAACCTAATAGGGAGCATCAGTTTGAACAATCATGCTTTTGTACTCTCTTGTTTTTTTTTTTTTTAAAAAGATGTGCTCTATAACACTTGTTAAAGAAATCAAAAATACATAGTTTGTTTAAAAAGTTGAATACACAATTTTCTAACACAAATTTTTTATATTAGTGTCCACAAACAATGTCATAAAGGTACTCGTCTTTAGCATTTTTCTTTATTAACAGTGCATCGAAAACTAACAAATATTAAGAGTATTTTGGTACTTGTACATTTCAATTAAATATTTTCTTAATCTGGGTGCATTGATCTTTATGTTGAACTAAGGGTATTTTAGTTCCTAATATTTGATCTATCTATGTTGAATTAGTTCTTAATAATGTGAATTTTATTGATTTTAATCCCTATAATATTATACATGTCCATTTTAGAGAAATTGCAGTAACCAAGGACAAGCTAGTTTGACACAAAAGTTACTATTATACCCTTGTCTTTGATTTTCTCCATTTTACATTTATTTATCCCATCTCATAATTACTCTCAATACCAATACCAAAATTAATTAAACAAGTTTTTGGGAGAGTGCATGAGTAAATCCACTTAAAATTTGGTCATTTATTAGTAGAAAATAATTATTGTGGAGAAAATCTAGAATCCAATTAATTGGTAGGCAAGGGTAAAATAGACAAAATGTATCATTAAACTATCAAATGGACATGTATTTTGAAACAAAAAATTTCTCCAAAATGGACATGTATTTTGAAACGAAGGGAGTAAGATCAAGTTTATCTTGTTTCCATAAAAAAGATAATGATTTGTACCAATATATATATATATATATATATATATATATATATATATATATATATATAATGATTTATCATTCAATATTTTCCCCTTAAGCCTAAACCAAACAATGAATAAGTAGCTTTCTTGTAGCCAATATTTTGGATTATATTTCTGAAATTGCATGCACTAATTCCAAAACATATGGATAAAACAAATGGAATTGTTGTGCAGCTTTTGTTATGACCAGAAGGTTATGCATATATCCAGAACACATATGTAGTTAATTTAATCACCACTAAAAATGAAAAATTGGCTAATTAATTTGAGCTCATTTTCATGCTATAGGACATGTTTGTTGCTGGAAGTGATACATCATTAGCAATTATAGAATGGGCTATTTCAGAAATGCTGAAAAACCCAACAGCAATGATCAAAGCCCAACAAGAAGTAAGAGAACATTTTGGCAGCAAAGGATACATTGATGAAATATCTCTTCGAGGACTGAAATATTTGAAAGCAGTCATCAAAGAAACACTAAGATTGCACCCTCCTTTCCCTCTTCTTCTCCCAAGAGAATGCAGAGAAACTTGTGAGATTAAAGGCTACACAATACATGCCGGAAACAAAGTGATAGTAAATGCATGGGCGATTGGAAGAGATCCAAAATACTGGAGTGAACCAGACAAGTTTATTCCGGAGAGATTTTTGGAGAGTTCAATTGATTATAAAGGTTCTACTATTGAATACATACCGTTCGGTGCTGGAAGGAGAATTTGTCCCGGTATTTTGTTTGGAATATCTAGTATTGAACTATCTCTTGCACAACTTCTTCACAATTTTAACTGGGAACTTCCTAGTGGATTAACTAAGGAAAATCTAGAAATGTCTGAAGCATTGAGTTCATCATCAAGAAGGAAAACTGATTTGATACTAGTTCCTGTTTCTCGTTACGATCACGTACCTGCTTCGTAAGGGATTTGATTCGACTGTAGTCACTGTTTTTGACGGATACTATTAATGTGAACCATTGGATATGTTGGATTCATAATCATGGTTGTTGATTTAATTGGTTTGCAAAGATAGGGAAAAAAAATGCAAGTGAAGAGGTAACTATTATGTGAAGAATGAAAATTTGAGTCACTAGGACTAAGTAATTAATCATGTTTTGTATAGAGCACCAAGTACTTATGTTAGACTGAGATTGTGATGTTATATATGTGATCATTATATTCTAATATTTAAGAGTTATGTTATTTGAACATCCATTTGTTTGACAACCTATGTGACAACTATATTTTTACAAAGAAATGTATGTATTGACACGAAAATCAAAACAATAGAGAGAGAAAGTTAAAATGTAGTGTGAGTATGAGAGAAAAAGTTGTCACAAAAGTTGTTATAAAATGGTTGTACAAATATCATTTATCTATATTATATATAAAAGATATTCCGTATACACTGTTTCTACAATGAGAAAGTCTTTCTACTTCATTCTCAAATCTTTCAAGTGTTGATAAAATGAGAAATTGTGCCATCTCAGAAATGCTGAAAAATCTTAAGATTAATAAGTAAATTTTTAGTGGCAAGAGATCTACTGGCCAAACAATTCTTGAAAGATATCATGGCTGCAGGGTAGCCAAACTTACCTCTCAATGATTTTATTAAATTTCAGTATTTTTGTTTGCATTTTATCAAAATCAAGTTTCATCCCAAAAGCAAATGTGATTAGAAGTAATGAACTAGAGGTTTAGTGGTGAGTTCAAAACTTGACAGTAAGTTTTACTATATACTTGTTTTCGAAATAGAAAAATAAAACCAAACATAACACTTGTCACCAAAATTACTTTTGCCATATCAAAATCAGCTTTACATACTCTTTCAAAACATCCATCAATTGCTTTCAAGCGAACCAACTATCATTTCCAGTCATTTTGCATATGAGAATAAACTCAACTCTGGTTTATAAAAACTAAAGTTATCAATCATTGTGATGAATATCAAGTAAACAGATATATATAACGGTTCTGACACATGACAACATCTGTTCCATTTAAGATTTCCAGTTCAAAACCTGTAGGATTTCTTCGCACTTACGGAAGTATACAAGTTTTTATATATGCATATTGTTGTGAAAAACGATGTCAAGAACAAAGTATAACGGAAAAGGAATGGGAAAAACAAGAAGAACAACAATGATTGGTTATAACTGCTATTCTTTACTTTCTCTTTAAAACAAGATTACAAGCGTTACAAGAATAACAAATAACCCTCTCACCCTAAATTAGGATTAGCCGTATTAGGGTTTTCCGTCACGTCTAAGATGAGAGACTAGCATGCTATTTATAATAAACCTAACATACTAACTAATGGGCTTTTTCACAATTACCCATTACAAGCTAACTTAGGGTACAAGCTAACTTAAACAATTGGACATAACAAACAGGCCCAATTCGATATGCTAACAAACCTAGCAATATCGTCTAATGCATGTTAGAACAACTTCGACTACAACATGCACTACTTCGACAGAACACATGCGAACAAACTTCGACCTCATGCTCATCCCTGTCGAACCAGAAGTTACCCTAGAGTTCGTTCCAATATCTCACAAATCTCCACCTTGGAACAAACTCTAATATCAATCGAACCAGCTAGCTTTCTTCATGCAGCTTTACCAACTGCATACAGTGGAAAAACTTGCAACTTGGCAATGTCTTGGTGATCATATCAGCAGCATTGTGATCTGTCGAAACCTTCAGCACTTGGACTTCTCCACGCTCGATTACTCCTCTGACGAAATGCAGCCTCACATCAATGTGCTTCGTTCGCTCATGATAGGCTGAATTCTTCGACAGGTGTATTGCACTTTGACTATCACATTTAACAGTGATACTTCGACCTTGAAGTTTCAGCTCCTTAGCAAAACCTTCAAGCCACAATGCTTCTTTCACAGCTTCAGTGAGGGCAATATACTCTGCTTCAGTAGTTGATAATGCTACAACCTTCTGAAGTGTTGCTTTCCAACTAATTGCCGTACCAAACATAGTGAAAACATATCCAGAAATGGATTTTCTGGAATCCATACAACCTGCATAATCAGAGTCGACATATCCTTCGATCACTGCTTTACTATCTTCACCCAAGGCTCCACCATAAATCAGGACTCTGTTCAGAGACCCATTTATGTACCTTAGAATCCACTTCAATGCTTGCCAGTGAGCCTTTCCAGGATTCGACATGTACCTGCTTACAAGACTTACTGCATATGCTATGTCAGGTCTAGTACAAACCATAGCATACATCAAAGAACCTACTATGTTAGCATATGGAATGCTATTCATATAAGCTCTTTCGTCATCAGTACTGGGACACTGATCTATACTCAGCTTGAATTGAGGGTTTGTCGGAGTCACAACAGGCTTCGAATTCGACATACCAAACTTGTAGAGAATCTTCCGTAGGTATGCTTCTTGAGATAAGCATAATTTCGACTGCTTTCGATCTCTTCGAATGTCAATCCCAAGAATCCTGGATGCAGCTCCCAGATCCTTCATGTCGAATTCCTTATTGAGTTCAGCCTTCACCCTCATTACATCTTCGATATTGTTGCTTGCTATGAGAATATCATCCACATAGAGCAACAGAATAACAAATGAATTACCAGGTCGAAATCTGAAGTAAACACAGTGGTCGAACTGACTTCTAATGAAACTTATCCGTGCCATGAACTTGTCGAACCTCCTATTCCACTGTCGAGGAGATTGTTTCAGTCCATATAAAGATCTCTGTAGTTTGCACACATAATCTTCCTTCCCCTTTTCGACATACCCTTCAGGTTGCCTCATCAGGATTGTTTCATCTAGATCACCATACAAGAACGCAGTCTTTACATCCATTTGTTCCAGTTCAAGGTCGAACTGTGCCACCATGGCAAGCAACATTCGAATGGATCTGTGCTTCACAACAGGAGAGAACACATCATTGAAGTCGACACCTTCTTTCTGAGTGAAACCCCTAGCGACCAACCTTGCCTTGTATCTTTTCGACGCCACTCCTTCGATTCCTTCCTTAACTTTGAAAATCCATTTACAGCTGACTAACCTTGCTCCAACAGGTTTCTCGATCAGTTCCCAAGTGTTATTATCATGAAGAGATTTCATCTCATCATCCATGGCCTTCAGCCATTCAGTCTTATTTCGACTCCTTAGAACTTCCTTATAGTCTCTAGGTTCTTCATCTAGAACCTCACTTGCAGAGATTAAGGCATAAGCTATAAGATCTGCATATCCAAGTCTCTGAGGTGGCTTGATAACTCTTCTCTGCCTATCTCTTGCCAACAAGTAGTCATCAACAGTTTCCTCAACTTCCTCAGTATCTTCTTCTTCTTCGACTTCATCTGGGATACGCAATTCAGCATCAACATGCTCCACCTCAACAGGAATCTCTCCCTGTTCCAGCTCTTCGACAGAAATTCCTGCACTTCGATCAACATCATCAGTTTTCTCGAAAGCCATTTCAGCTTCATTGAAAACTACATCTCGACTGGTGATACACCTCCTGTGACCTGGCTCTAGGCACCATAGCCTATAAGCTTTGACTCCTTCAGGGTATCCCATGAACATGCATTTTAGAGCTCTAGGTTCGACCTTGTCTTGCCTAATGTGAGCATAGGCTACGCAGCCAAATACTCTCAGTTTGTCGAGATCTGGTGGATGTCCCGACCAAACTTCTTCAGGTGTCTTCATATCTAACGCAGTCGAAGGACATCTATTTATCAGATATGCCGCTGTCGAAACAGCCTCAGCCCAAAACACCTTCTTTAACCCAGCACTGGTCAACATGCATCTAACTCTTTCCAAAATAGTTCGATTGAACCTTTCAGCCAAACCGTTTTGTTGTGGAGTACCTGCAGTAGTTCTGTGCCTTGCAATACCAGAGGCAGCACAAAAACTGTCGAATGCCTCATTGCAAAATTCAAGGCCATTGTCGGTTCTCAACCTCTTAACCTTCCTGCCAGTTTGATTTTCGACCAGAGTCTTCCAACTTTTGAAATTCTCAAAAGTTTCATCCTTAGTCTTCTGGATGAATACCCATAACTTCCTGGAATAGTCATCAACTATGGATAGAAAGTACCTCGCTCCTGAATGTGATGGACACCTTGCAGGCCCCCAAAGATCAGCATGGATGTAATCAAGGGATCCATGTGTTCTTTGTTTGCCTTTGTTGAACTTCACTCTACAAGATTTTCCAAGTACACAGGGTTCACAAAACTTCAGCTTTTCGACTTTGTCTCCACCAAGCAGATTTTGTTTCCCTAGTTCGACCAGACCCCTTTCACTGACATGGCCCAATCTCATGTGCCAAATTTCTGTCTTCGACAAAGGTTTCGTGGATGCAACATTTGTCGAACCACTTACAACTTCAGCCTCAAGGGCATACAAGCCTTGTTTCTTCACGCCTCTCAAGACTTCCTTCGATCCCTTCATGACTCTAAGGATACTCTTCTCTCCTTGGAAAACATATCCTTTCTTGTCGAATTCACCAAGAGAAATCAAATTCCTCTTCAAGTCAGGTACATACCTAACTTCAGTCAATAACCTTATTGACTCATCATGGAGCTTGAATCTCACAGATCCAACACCAGCAATCTTGCAAGCTTTGTTGTTTCCCAGCAATACAGATCCACCGTCTTGCTCACATAGTTCCTCGAACACGTCTTTGTTTGGGGTCATGTGCCAAGTGCAACCTGAATCCATAATCCACTCCTTCGTTGAGTCGCTGCTCGAAACCACAAGGACATCAGATGAGTCGAAATCATCTTGTGCAATGGCTACGTTGCCATTATCCTTACCTCCATGATCCTTCAGGCGTTCAGGGCACACTTTTCTCGTGTGACCCTCCTTCTTACAATGATAGCATCGAATACCAGATGCCTCACCACTATAAGACTTCTGCTGACTTTTACCTTTCTTCTTGTCGAACTTACCATTCTTCGACAAGAATTTTCCCTTGACGGCCAAACCTTCACCAACAATCGAAGGTTTATGCTCCTTTCGTTCGTTCAAGTCCTTCGAATACAAGGCTGATTGAACTTCTTCAAAGGTCAGGGACTCCCTTCCATACAAGAGAGTTTCTTTGAAGTGAGCATGTGTTCTGGGCAAAGCGCACAACAGCAACAGCGCTTGATCTTCATCCTCGATCTTCACATCAATATTTTCCAGATCAAGAATCAGCTTGTTGAACATATCCAACTGCTCAGCCAACACTTTGTCTTCACTCATCTTGAATGAATACAAAGCCTGCTTCATGTAGAGTCGATTTACCAGCGATTTGGTCATGTACAAACTTTCAAGTTTCACCCATAACCCTGCTGCCGTCGTCTCCTTTGATACCTGTCGTAGAACCTTATCACCAAGGCTCAGCAAGATTGCGCTGTGGGCTTTCTCTATCATGGCCGTCTTCTCCTTCTCCGTTAATGCAGCATCCATGGCTGCGACTCCCTTCAACGCTTCTAAACAACCCTGCTGAACCAGTAGGGCTTTCATCTTCAAGCGCCACAGACCAAAATCGTTCACGCCGGTGAACTTTTCAATCTCATACTTTGTTGAAGGCATCTTCTCCACGCTCACCGCACCAATTTGTTGTGAAAAACGATGTCAAGAACAAAGTATAACGGAAAAGGAATGGGAAAAACAAGAAGAACAACAATGATTGGTTATAACTGTTATTCTTTACTTTCTCTTTAAAACAAGATTACAAGCGTTACAAGAATAACAAATAACCCTCTCACCCTAAATTAGGATTAGCCGTATTAGGGTTTTCCGTCACGTCTAAGATGAGAGACTAGCATGCTATTTATAATAAACCTAACATACTAACTAATGGGCTTTTTCACAATTACCCATTACAAGCTAACTTAGGGTACAAGCTAACTTAAACAATTGGACATAACAAACAGGCCCAATTCGATATGCTAACAAACCTAGCAATATCGTCTAATGCATGTTAGAACAACTTCGACTACAACATGCACTACTTCGACAGAACACATGCGAACAAACTTCGACCTCATGCTCATCCCTGTCGAACCAGAAGTTACCCTAGAGTTCGTTCCAATATCTCACACATATATAACTCATGGCTGCATTCATGATATATACACTATACCCATGATCAAACAAACATAATAGATAGCAAGTGAACTTTTAGTTAAATAAAGTAGGCCTAGATACAAATGTACCATGGCCCCCATATCCATAATATACAATCTAACATTTGTATATACTTTCAAAACTAAGAACTAACATGAGTTAATGGTTCACTAAAACCTAACAAAAGGTCATGGCTAACAAGGATACTATAATGTTATAGCCCATTTACCTTAGATAATAGTTCAATCCTGCACTGTCTGCCTACATCTTTTTCTATTTTGTATCAGACCTTATTGTAAGATTATCGAGAGATGAACCATCAGAGGAAGTAGAAGTGGAGGTTTCACTGTCGAAAGAAAATTTTCTTTTGACCGTGTCAACTGCATTGCCAAATTTGCTTTTTTGTTGGGTTGCCATGGCCCCTGATGAACTTGGCTCTTCAATCTTCACGGTGATTCCAAAACTAGCTTTCTTTTCATGTATTCCTTGAGACATAGATTGATCGTCGTCGTTGTCATCAAGGTTTATGATCTCAATCTCATTTTCCAATTTCACTCTTCCACCAGCTGGTCCAAAAAGAGATATGTTTAAGCTTACATAACATAACATTTGCTACACATGATAAGACTCAAACAGAAACTTGAAAAATAAGGTACGGTGGATTCTTTATTTCAATGAAAACATTTCTAGTAGCCTCAGCATTTCAAGGAAAATCCAGCCACCGGACCTTCAAGTAATTGACTATATATGATTTATCAAATTTAGAATATCAGATAATATATACAGCAGGCATTCTGTAATCATGTTTACCTAGGAAAACCAAAATGAGTTTTCTTACCTGATTTTGTTTGTTTTTCATTTTGTTTTTTGGAAAGAAAACTTCCCCAAGGCTAAAAGTTTATCCACTTTAGGCTAAAAATATGAAGAGACCAAAAAGTTTATCCACTTTAGGCTAAAAGTTTATCCATTTTTTGAATAGATCAACAATACGAAAGAGAAGAAATCAAAAGAAAAACTCAAAAGCAGACACTTTAGGCTAAATATTTATCCACTTTAGGCTACCAAACCTCAAAAGATGATCCAAAAACATTTTCACTAATTTCTTTTTGTGAACAATACATCTTCTATTCTCTAATAAACCTCCTCTTAATAACTATGCTATTCCACTATGCCTTCTGGGTGCTACTGAATAACTAACCTCCACAAGACCCTACCATCTCAACCGTTTTCCTGGGCTTTCTAGTGTATATCATCCAACACTCTTCACCTGCAGAAAATGTTCTAAAAAACTGTCTGAAGGAACATGTGATATGAAGAAATATTAATAATGCCTGCTTAGAATCACTCAATCATCCCATATCAAGTGTTGGAGTATATCTCTACTAGAGGAAGTGCAAAACAGGAGAACATTCTATTGTATTCTGAACAAGCTTCAAAGTACAAACAATAAATGGTTTCAGAAGATTAAAAAAAATAACAGAAACAGAAAATAGCTACTATATATCACACATCTCATTCTAAGTTCTAAGTAAGATTCGTTTGAGGTTCCACAGTTCCTGTCAATGTTACTTACATTTCCTTAGGAAAATCAGATTCAGCTATAAGAGAGCCGAGAGCTAGCTTGGGCTAGGTAACATGGAATAAACCTTAGAGAGGAAGGAAGAAGCATCAAAAGTCACAATACAACTACCATCCAGAGAGGACCAAATTACCATAATATCCCGGTGCTAATTGAGTTTATCTAAGTTAACTAAATTATATAATATCCAGAGAGGCCCATAATAATATAACATCCTGGTGCTAATTTGAATAAGTTGTTGCTGTTGATTAAGTTGCTGCTATGATTATATGAAAAGTATGAATGAGGTTATGTTGATTATGTGTTTGGTGGTGAATTGAGTTGTTGTTGTTATGTTTTGATGAAATGACTTAATTGAATGAAAATGATTAAGTTGATGTTGGATTAAATAAGTTGTTGTTGACACGATTGAATTAAGTGATTTTGATTATGTATAACATGAAAGAAATATTGTTGTTGTTGATAATTCATGTTTGTTGTTGAATTGTTGGTGAAGACTTGATTTTGAGATGAGGTTTGATTTTTAAGTGAAAAACATGATTTTTAATGAAAAGCGGTTCTTCATTAAGTTGTTAAGCTGAGTTTGAAACAAAATTGAGTGAGTAATGTTGGGTAAATGATTTGAATCATGTTTGGTGCGTTTGAGATCGAAAGGCGTCGTTAAAACGGAATTTTCCGCGAAAACGCGAAAAATCAACTTTTGCTGTCCTTGGAGGGACGCACGACCGTGCGCCTGACATCACGAACGGTGCGCAACTCTCGACGTTTTGGAGCACGACTGTGCGTGTTGGGAGCACGACCGTGTGCCCCCTGTGTTGTCCCGAAAACTCGTTTTTTGTATTTTAAAAGGTTCCAAGGCATGTGTTTGGGTCTCAAACCCCTAAACTTGATCAATGGATGTTCAATTATGATGATTAAGGTTGATTAGCATGGTGTATGATTAAGGATGAGTTAGAATTGAAAAATTGTGATTTTAACTTGAGAATTATCTTTGATTTAAGCCGTGAAATGTTTGAGAACATGATAATTGATTATGAAAATGTGAATGATGTTGTACTATGACTATGAAGCGAATGAATGATGGATTAATGTAACTTACGTGATTTAATCACGAAATGCGAACTTTATGATTGTTGAAGAATGTAAGCATGTTGTTTATGATATGACGATGATTAAACTTGTTGAATGCATTAATATGATGTGATGATGATAGTTGTGAATAATTGATGTGGTGATAACATGAATTGTGTGGATGTGTTGATTTGTTAATGCAAATGATAGTTATGAAAGTTGCATGATTTAAGATCATGATTTATAGTTGTGTGCATTGTCAAGTTCATACGTAAACATTCATGATTTATAGGAGCACGATTTCAATGTGTGGGTTAGTGACTTGACTTCTTTGCCATCACGTTGACAAAGTATATACTAGCTAGGAAGCCCCCTTGTTGCATTGAGCGACAATT
This sequence comes from Medicago ruthenica, assembly GCA_018208015.1. Lineage (NCBI taxonomy): Eukaryota > Viridiplantae > Streptophyta > Magnoliopsida > Fabales > Fabaceae > Medicago > Medicago ruthenica. The sequence goes on along the minus strand of CM031375.1, from coordinate 3,667,211 downwards.
TTTCCTCAATAGCTTCTAACCTAAATTAATTAGAAATAAAAATGATATTTGTACAATTAGTTCTGAACAATTGTAAGATAAATCTCTTTCAAATTTATATTATATTTTTACCTTTTGTTCAAAAAAAACATTGTCCCAAAAACTGTCTAAAAAATTGTTGTATATTTTCTCATTTACTTTTTTATTTATTTATTTTGTTTTAGTCTTTTAGTACAATTTTGAAATCATTCTCAAAGGTGTTGTTGGAACTTAGAAGTAGGTGACAATGGGATCCTCCTCTTACTAGGGCTCTGTTCGTAAAAATAGCGGATAGATGATAAGGTAACTGATAATTTATAACTGATGACTGATATCTTATAACTGATGGATTGATCACTGATAGTTGATAAACTAATTGAAGTGTTTGATAAAATTAACGGTCCAACTAACTAATAAATGTAAAATGACATAAAAAGACATTCTTAATTTATACTAAAATTTATATCAATTAATATTTAAATATTTAAAAGTTAGTAATTTAAATTTGGGATTTGCTAATATACACCCACTAGTTTTTATGTGGGAGTATTTTAGCAAGTTATAACTAAAAAGTTGATAAATACACCTTGAGGTGTATGTTGCTATAACACACCTTCTATAAAATAAATGGGTGTATGTTAGCAACTCCTATAGGCATTTGCTAGAATACACCCTGTTAGGTGTAAAATTTGGTACACAAGATAAAAGGATAGATTCGACTGGATCGAAAAGTCGAAGTTCTTATAGAAGCAAGGTTTTTCGAGAAGAACAATTGGAGCAGTGGGCCTAGTGGATTACGGCCCAAATAGCAAAGTCCAGACCCAAGATTTCGAAGCTTGGCGCGCGAGAGAAGAGAGTGCTTCGAAAAATGGAGAACGTGGGGAACACGTGGAAGAATCCTGAGCGTAGGATCGAAGCGGCAGTTTGATTTTTGCCTCTAGTATATATAGTGATTTCTTAGAAGAAATCGAGGTCACAGTTTTCATATACAAACCTCTCCCAAAAGTTCTGAGTACTCATGCGATCGAAAGAAAGGAATTCCAAGGAGAACATGTATGAATTTGTGAACCGTCTTTTATTGTAATCAGTTTTACATTCAATGCAATTTACTTTCAAGTTATTTACATGCTCTTTCTTTACAATTCAGTTCTTTAATACGAATGTTAATTTGACTTTGAGGCGATTCGGAGTTGAAACGTTCTTCTTTTTAGTTTTCTTAAACGAAAATAACATAATCTGTTTATCACTTTGATGAACATAACAAGTTTTCTGAAAAAAGCAAAGCACAAAATTGTCTTAAGATTTCTAGTTGATCTTGCAAGTGTAAAATACTTAAACTAGCGGTTGTTTACCAAATCCCAGCGTAAACAAATTGGCACGCCCGGTGGGACGGTTTTGTGCATTGTTTCTTTTTCTAAAATTTGTAACTGCTGTTTTGGGGTATGGTTAGAACTGTTCATATTCACAACTCAACGAACGCTCAGAATTCTAGTTCGATGAGTAGCGAAATGAATCCTGGTTCAGGGTCTCCTAATAATACTAGTCCTGGGGCCAGTTCGAGTGGGTTTTTATCTAATTCAACCACGACTAGTATACCAGTTGTTTCGTCTGTAACCAACCCCCAAGTGTCTAGTTCGTTTGAACTTCACACTAATATACCCACGCCAACCATGGCGTATTCAACAGTGTCACCTGTAACTTCGGCCAGGCCGTTTAATTCGAATTTCATTACCAATCCTTTGTATGGGCCTATACCTCCACCTACACTTGGTTTTTCGACCATACCACCATTTGACCCAAATAGGTATAATACTTCTAGGATAAACTCTCAAGCTTTAACTAGTTCAACAGTGATGTCTTTGAGACAACAGATGGATGAGAGTAACCATGAAATGGTCAATATGTTGACGCAGCAAATTGGTACTGTATTTAACCCATTAATTCAGAATACTAACGACAGTTACCAAATGTTGGCACATCAGATGGGTCGAATCGCTGATTTTTTCGGTACACCTCCCCCTGCTCCGCCTAGGCTAACCCAGCATGTCCCTCAAGTGATAATGCCTGCCATGTCTGCCACACCCCAGAACCAAGGTCAGGCATTTATGGCTCATGAACAGCCATTGAACCAAGGCCAGGCGTTTGTGGCACATGAAGAGCCTCAGTACCAAAATGATGGCCCTCAACCGCCACAAGTAGTTTTAGTAAATAGAAACCAAGATGCTGATGAGGTAGTTCGAAATGTCCAGAACAATAATTTTGCTGGACATAACAATTTGACTAATCTCGTTGAGACAATTTTAGCCCAGAATGGCCTCAATGTAGGATGTCGAAGGCCAAATTTTGTCTCTGCGTTGTCTGAGTATGTGTTAGAAACTGAGTTACCAAGGGGTTGGAAAGTCCCTAAGTATACTAAGTTCGCTGGGGATACTAGTGAGTCTACTGTCGAACACATCGCTAGGTTTTTAGCTGAGTCTGGTAATTTAGCCAATAACGAAAACTTGAGAATGAAGTATTTTCCTAATTCTCTAACTAAAAATGCTTTTACTTGGTTCACAACTCTTCCTCCTCATTCAATTCATACTTGGACTCAGTTAGAGAGGTTGTTCCATGAGCAATTTTACATGGGCCAGACTAAGATAAGTCTTAAAGAATTGGCCAGTGTTAAACGTAAAACCCAGGAATCTATTGATGACTACTTGAATAGATTTCGATTGCTTAAGGCTAGATGTTTTACTCAAGTCCCTGAACATGAACTGGTCGAAATGGCTGCTGGTGGTCTAGATTATTCGATTAGGAAAAAACTAGACACCCAATATCTTCGAGATATGTCTCAATTGGCTGATAGAGTTAGACAACTCGAAAAGCTAAAAGCTGAAAAGGTTAGAAATTTTAAGTTTCAGAAAAAGAAGGAAATCACCTTTGTCGATACTTACGATAGTGATTATGAAAATGATATCGAAAATTCTGATTCTGATGATAATGGAATTAATGTGGCTGAGTTAAAGCCAGGGCCTCCATACACTTGTAAATTATTGAGGCCTTCGAATGGAAGAAATCCAATCGAACCCAAAAATGATAAATTTGTTGCAAAAACTTATACGTTTGATATAACCAAATGTGATGAAATCTTTGATCTATTGGTGTCTGATGGCCAGATAATTGTGCCAAAAGATTTGAAAATACCGCCAATAGAACAAAGAAAGAAACGAGGTTATTGCAAATATCATAATTATTTGGGACATACAACTCATCGATGTAATCTTTTCAGGGACTTGGTTCAAAAAACGTTGAATGAAGGTAGGCTGAAGTTTGCTGATAAGGCCAAACCTCAAATGAAAGTGGATACAGATCCATTGCCAACTGCTGATGCTACCTATGTCGAAGTTTATGACTGCAACATGGTTGATGTGGTTGATCCTGCACCAACGAAGGCTGTCCCTGAAGAGGAATATAAGAAGAAAGTTGAAGAAGTTTACCCTAAGGCTGGAGAAGAATTGATAGACTTTCTAAATAGGTGTAAACTCAGTAACTCTGAAGTTATGATGTGCCCAAGGTGTAGTGCAGTGTGTGATAAGGAGGCCACTGCAGGCCTTAAAAATGTTGTTCCTTATGCTGACAACAAGAGAAAATGGTCGAACACTAAGCAAAAGCAAAAGGGTTGGCCGTACCAAAAGGCTGACTGGAGCAAGCCTGTTGCTAAGAGTCCTTCGATCCATCAAAGGTTGGGGCCTCAAAATACCTTTAAGCCATCGAACAAAGCGCCTGTGAATAAATGGGTGAGTGGTCAGCATGTAGCTTTTGACAACAGATCGATGGAAAAGGGGAGTTCAAGCAATGTGAGTGTGAAGATCACTGCTGAAGCCAAAGACACAAAAGTAATTGCTGGATCTCAAAATGTGGAAGGCAATAAGTATGCTTACAAGAACAACTACAAAGGGAAAAATCCTATGACCCGCACCCAGTGGCGTAGGTTTCAGCGTAAGAAGAAGCTTGCTACTCAGAAGGTAAGTGCTGGGGGCAATGCAACTGCGGTGCAGAAGGTTGATTGGGCTGTGAAGCTGACAAAAGAGAGGCTTGCTCCAATCGTCGAAAGAATAAAGGCTGAGGATGGAAAAAATGAGGAAGATGAGGAAGATTACATGGATGATGATGATCTCCTTGATGATGAGCCAGATTTTGATGTTCTGGTTAATGTCATATCCATTCTGCCAGCGGAATATGATGTCCCAACTGAAGTCAACGAAGAAGAAGAAGACTTCGAAAACTCTGACATGGCCAATCATAAGCCAGTTTGCTACTATGTGATGGGAAATGGCTGTGTAGAAGAACAAAATGCCATGTTCGAAAAGCCACACCTGGGTATGCAAAATCATCTAAAGGCCTTATTTATAAGAGCAAAAGTGAATGATGTAGGTATCAACAAAGTCTTGGTTGATGGTGGGGCTGTGGTGAATATTATGCCTCATTTTATGCTGAAGAAACTAGGTTTGTTCGACTCTGACCTTCACTCTCACAATGTTGTGCTGGCTAATTATGAAGGAAAGACTGGTCAATCCTTGGGTGCTGTTCAAGTAGAGGTGTGTGTTGGGAGTACAGTTCGAAAAACTCTCTTCATGGTTATTGCTGCTAGGCCTAATTACAACCTACTGCTGGGTAGGGAGTGGATTCATGGAGTTGGAGCAGTTCCATCAACCATGCACCAAAGGTTAATTCTGTGGAGAGAGGATGGTTTAGTAGAGAATGTTGAAGCGGATCAGAGTGCTTACATTTCAGAAACTAACACTGTCACTCTTCAAAATTTCGACAAGAATTTGGCGGTCATTGCTCCATGTGGTGACCAAAATGCTGCCTTCAATCCAAATAAAGTGGTGTCCGGGAACGTTTGCCACTCTGTTAAATTACATCCAACCCATGGTTTTTGCTGGGAAAGGGAAGCTATTGATAAGCCCTTGACAGAGGATGAATTTCCATCACCTCAGGGATGGGGTGACCTTGACAGTTATGATGATTGAGTCTCCAGCATGGAGTAGGATTACGGCATATGCTGCCGAAAACAGAATGAAAATGGCTATGGTGGCCATTGAGCTTCAAGAAGATATGGCCGTTGAGGCCAATTTGGATTCACAAAAAGAGTTGGCTACAAAAGCCAATGATTCGAATCATGGCAATAAGCAAAGGTTAGATTGCATTTATGATGATGAACCTTTGGGTTTTGAGAAAGATCCAATTAGTTCGAATCAAAGAATGAGGGCTCAAGATCCTTTGCAAGAGATTGATATTGGAGATGGCTCTATCAAAAGGCCAACATATATCAGTACCAATATTGATTCAAGCTTGAGAACTAGAGTGGTCGAATTGCTGAAAGACTACATGGATTGATTTGCTTGGGATTATGATGAAATGCCAGGATTAAGCAAAGACTTGGTGGAACATAGGTTACCTCTTCGACCAGATAAAAGACCGGTGAAGCAGCTTCCAAGGAGGTTTGCTCCAGAAATCATGACAAAGATCAAAGCGGAGATCGAAAGGTTGCTCAAGTGCAAGTTCATTCGAACAGCCAGGTATGTAGAATGGTTAGCCAATATTGTTCCTATTATTAAAAAGAATGGATCTCTTCGAGTTTGTATAGACTTTAGAGATTTAAATAATGCTACGCCAAAAGATGAATATTCAATGCCTGTAGCAGAAATGCTAGTTGATTCAGCAGCGGGTCATGAATATTTAAGCATGCTAGATGGTTATTCTGGCTATAACCAAATCTTCATTGCTGAAGATGATATATCTAAAACTGCTTTTCGTTGTCCTGGTGCTTTAGGCACTTATGAATGGGTAGTGATGCCCTTTGGCTTAAAGAATGCTGGGGCGACATATCAAAGAGCAATGAACTCGATCTTTCATGATTTTATAGAGATCTTTATGCAAATTTATATTGATGACATTGTGGTTAAATCTTCATCTGCTGATGAACATTTAAGTCATCTTAAAAGATCTTTCGAAAGAATGAGAAAATGTGGATTAAAAATGAATCCACTAAAATGTGCTTTTTGTGTACGTGCAGGAGATTTCCTTGGCTTTGTTGTGCATAAAAAGGGCATAGAGATCAACCAAAACAAGACAAAAGCTATCATGGAGACCAAGTCTCCAGCAACAAAGAAACAACTTCAATCATTGCTTGGTAAAATAAATTTTTTGAGAAGGTTCATTTCGAATCTAAGTGGAAAGGCTCAACCCTTCTCTCCATTGTTAAAACTCAAGAAAGATGATGCGTTCAAATGGGGAACAGAACAGCAAAAGGCATTTGACGAGATTAAGGCGTATTTGTCAAATCCTCCAACTTTGATGCCTCCCATTCGAAACAAGGAAATGAAGTTGTACATTGCAGCGTCAGATTCAACCATTGGGAGCATGCTTGCTCAAGAAGATGAAAATGGTGTTGAGAAAGCTATTTATTTTTTAAGTAGAGTTCTAAATGATGCTGAAACTAGATACAGTGTAATTGAAAAGCTTTGTCTTTGTTTGTATTTTTCTTGTACCAAACTCAAGCAATATATAAAGCCAGTTGATGTTTATGTTTATTCCCATTTCGATATAATTAAGCATATGTTATTAAAACCAATTTTGCACAGTAGAATTGGGAAATGGGCTTTGGCTTTAACAGAATATTCACTGACTTTTAAACCCTTAAAAGCTGTTAAGGGTCAAATAGTTGCTGATTTCATTGCTGATCATTCAGTGATCGAAAGTCCAGTGAGTTGTGTTGAGTTTGAACCTTGGTTAGTGTATTTCGATGGGTCCAGACACAGGCAAGGTACAAGAATTGGAATCTTGATAATTTCACCATCAGGAGTTCCAACTAAGTTTAAATATATAAAATTAATGGGTCTTGTTCTAACAATGAAGCAGAGTACGAAGCTTTAATTGCAGGTTTGGAAATTCTCCTAGACTTGGGGGCAAGACACATTAAAATAAGAGGTGATTCTGAATTAGTTGTGAAACAATTAACTAAGGAATATAAATGTGTCCAAGAACACTTGATGAAATACTTCGTCATTGCGTTTTCTTTGTTAAAACATTTTGATTCCTATGATATTCAGCACATACCTCGAATCGAAAATCAAGAGGCAAATGATTTGGCTCAAATTGCTTCTGGTTATAAGCTCTCGAAAGCAAAATTCGAAGAGATAATCGAGATTAAAGAGAAATTAATTTCGAATGAGCCAGTTTCTAGTGAATTGTCAATACCAAAATATTTGGGGGCAGATAAACAAGTTGTTGATAGTCTTGAGGATGTCGAAGATAATTTTCAAAACACTGATCTGCACTTCGATAGTTTTGTAGCAGAAATTTTTGCCATTGACAATTTAGTTGATAACGATTGGAGAAAGCCAATTGTTAAATATCTGGAAGATCCAACTGGAACTACCGATAGAAAGATTAAATATAGGGCCTTAAGTTACACTATTATTGGAAATGAGCTATTTAAGAAAACCTCTGAAGGAGTTTTATTAAAATGTCTTAGTGAAAATGAGGCATATTTAGCCATTACCAATACACACAGTGGTTCTTGTGGTGCTCACCAGGCTGGCCATAAAATGAAATGGTTATTATTTCGACAAGGCTTATATTGGCCTTCTATGCTCAAGGATTGCATAGAATATGCCAAGAGTTGTCAAGAATGTCAGAGACATGCGGGTATTCAACATGTGCCTGCGAATGAACTGCATTCAATTGTTAAGCCTTGGCCCTTTAGAGGATGGGCTTTAGGTTTGATTGGCGAAATCAGGCCTGCGTCGTCAAAAAATCAACGGTATATCCTGGTTGGTATTGACTACTTCACAAAATGGATTGAAGCGGTTGCTCTGCCAAATGTGGATCAAGAAGCTGTGATTAGTTTTATTCAAAACTATATCATTTATAGGTTTGGGCTTCCTGAGACTATTACTACTGATCAGGGAACAGTATTTATCGGACGAAAGATGCAAGATTTCGCTGATCAGACAGGGTTTAAGTTGGTAACTTCGACACCATATTATGCTCAAGCAAATGGTCAAGTCGAAGCAGCTAATAAAGCCATCATTGGCTTAATTAAGAAACACATTGCCCAGAAACCAAGGAATTGGCATAAGACTTTAGACCAAGTCTTATGGGCATGTAGGAATTCTCCTAAGGAATCAATTAAGTCAACTCTATTTCGACTAACGTACGGCCATGATGTTGTGTTGCCTGTCGAAATCATGATGCAATCATTGAGAGTGCAAAGACAGATGGAGTTACCTACTGATCATTATTGGAATTCGATGTTAGACGAATTAGTTGATCTAGATGAGGAAAGATTACAAGCTTTAGATATGTTAATTAGACAAAAAGAAAGAGTTGCTAAAGCTTACAATAAGAAGGTTAAGCCTAAAGCCTTTAACGTAGGAGATCTGGTCTGGAAAGTTATTCTGCCTATGGACAGAAGAGATAGAGTCTTTGGGAAATGGTCACCAAATTGGGAAGGACCATTTAAAGTTTCTCAGGTGCTTTCGAATGGTGCTTATGAAATCGAAGAATTGACTCCTGAGCAGCGTTCGATTAATATGAATGGTAAGTATTTAAAAAGATATAGACCAACGCTGCAAGAAGTTCGAATAGATCAAGAATAGTTCGAAAGCAAAATACTAAAATGGCAACATGCGAAGATGCCAGTAAAATAAAAGATTCGAATTAAAATGGTGGGTTTTGTCTCTCATCATACAAAGGTCTTATCTTGGATTTTTATCCATCATAAAGTGCTAATATTTTATTCGAATTACAAAAAGAAAAGTGACACGTTAATCTTGAATGGGCCTTCATCCAAAAGAAAAAGTGACACGTTGATCTTGAAGGGGCCTTCATTTTGAATCCACTTCTGAGTCTGACGAACGAAGGTATTCCTTGTTTTCATCATAGGTCGAAAGGAATTCTGCCCAATCAGGGTCCGTACTATTAGACTCTGAGGAGGAAACCTCTGGTTGAGCCTTTGAAGGTGTTTTCCCTTCAGGAGGAGGAGGAGCTCTGCAGGTTCTTGAACTTTCGCCCTTGGAAGAAGGTTTCTTTGTCTTTTTTGAGGAATCAGCAATCTTCTTGTTGTCCTTCTTTCCAGACGTTGCTTTCTTTTCATTGGTGTTCTTAGCAACTTGTTTGCCTTTACCCATGATTTCTCTTTCAGAATTGGTGATGGTTGCTATACTATTATGACTTGCAGAATAGAGTGAGTAAAACGGATAGAGAATGACCATATATATAATGGTAAGATCATTAATAATTCTTCAACCGTTTCCTAATTTTTCTCGGAATTCACGCCATTTCAGTTTGACTGTTTTGGAAACGGATGTTTGATTTATTTTGAAACTAGAGCCAGTCAGAGATATGGCTTAGTAGTTACGCGTTTTGTTTTAGGCACAATCTTATCCGTTACTAAAAAGAGGGGTTTAGAGCGTATCACGAAAACCAAGTGAGTCTTCGATATTTGGCGTTTTCGAATGCTAAAATAGGCAAAGTGCTAACGAGGATGATTATGGCACAAAAAATTGGCATAAACATAATGTATAAATTCGAGTATAAATGCCACATTCGAGAATAATATGAATTGAACAGTGAAAACGGTAAAATAAAAGTTACTACCGAAAGAGCATTTAAGGTAATACAACCAAATTGTTCGAGAGAATTCGAAAATAACAAAACAATGATGGGTAGAAAGACAAATTAATCTGCTGCCGTCCAGGATTTGTTGGCTTGTCTGAAATGGTAATATTGCTCTTTAGTGTGATCAAGCTTGCGTTGCAGAACATTGCTTTCATTTGTCAAGCGATCAACTTCGCTGCTAACAATTAGCCCGTCACTGTAATGTTGGAGGCCTGCATGTGCCAGCTCTTCGATTCTGGACCTAGGTACTTCGACAGCTTGAGCGGCGAAACGTTCTTTCATCTGTTCCTCTTGAGCTATCTTAGCCTCCAACTCCCGAATTTCAGCTTTCCATTTCGAAATATTGTCTTCACAGGCAGCCATCTGCAAGAATGCTCCCGCAGACGCGGCTTTGATTTTAGCAGCTTCCTCATTGTAATGGGTGGCCTGTTTGAAATGGTCTTGCTGAATAGAAAGTTGGGTGTCTCGAAGTTGGGCACTACTCCTCAAGGCATGAAAGTTTTTCGCATATTGCTCCAAGAGAGCTTCGGCTTGAGAAACTTTTAAGAACAGGTCTTCAGCAGTTTGTGGAGTCTGAAGTTTGCTGAAAAGAGCTTTGATATTGAAGTAAATTGTGGGTTCTCTTTCGAGGAGTTCTAACATGTCTCCATCAATTACTTCTCGTCGAAACCTTAGCTCATGCTCTGCCTGTTCGAGTTGAAGAGCTTTTTCTCTGTCAGCTGTAACGCCCCGGATTTACTTGGAATTATTTTCAGTTATTTTAATTGATGATGCGACGTATGTGTGATGTCTTGTTGTGTTTGTGATGTTCTTGGTGTTTTGGTGCCTTGTTAGAGGGTAGTGACCTTAGATTATAAGGAATATGAGTTTGAGCGAATTAGATCCTTAGAAGGCATAACCCAAATGTGAGAAATATTGATATTTATTAGTATATTGGTGGTTGGGTTTATTTAATTGAATAAAGAAAAATTATAGTATTTAATTAAATAATAGTGTTAATAATTTAATTGGATTATTAGTAAATTAAACTAATTAATTAGAATTATAAAATAAGAAAGGGCATTTGTGGCATTTAGGATTTAGGGGTATGTTATGATGAGAAGAGGAATAAAAACATAACATATCGTGAAAACAAAATTGGGAGAAAACCAAAGAGCGAAGAACGAAGCTGAGGCAAGAGAGACCGGAAGGGATTCTACGGGAAGCGATCAATAGAGTTTAGAACCGGAAAACCTAAGGTAAGGGTGGGGTTCTTACATTCTAAGGGATTGCATAATGATGGGGTATGGTAGACTCTAGGTATATGTGATTGTATGGATTTTGACCCTTTTGTTTAATTCATGAGGTCTGTGATTTTGATGATGAAATTGGCATGATACATGCTGTTGTTGTGCATTATAATTGTGGTTTGTGATGATTGTTGTTGTTAATGTCATATTATGAATTGGGTAGGAATTATGTTGAGTTGTTGTTGTTGATTGTGATGATTTTGAATGAATGAGAAGTTTGAATAATATAAGTTGCTTTTCCTGAGTTTTCTTATCTCTGCCCCGAATTTTGAAATAAAAACTGGTATTGATCGGTACAGAATTGGTCTTAGGTGTAAACACAAAAGTTGTAGGTATGGATGTTAGTTTTCTAATGCCGTTGGTCTGACGTCAAAACGATTTATAGAACTTGAGTTATGGTCAAATTATTGCACGTAGGTCACAGTGAATTTTTATGGACTTTCTGCACAACTTTTCCGAATTTGAAACGAAAACTGGTATTGATCGGTACAGAATTGGCCTTGGGTGTAAACATGAAGGTTTTAGATAATTTTGTTAGCTTTCCAGTGGCTTTGGTTTGACGTGAAAATGACTTTTAGTTTTTGACTTATGATGAAACTACTCCAAGGAGGTCTTAGTGAAATTGTACGGTGACAGCATTCTCTGTTTCATGTTTTTGCGTCTTTTTCACACGTCTCTGTTTTAAATTGGTCTTTGGTATAAACATGAAAGTTGTTGATAATAGTGATATCTTTCTAGTATCCTTGGTTTGACATGGAAATATGTTATGTATAATTTGTTATGGTTTTACAAAATTGTATGATGAATTATTGATTGTTTGAATACGATGTTATATGTAATTGTGAATTTGAATGACAGTGACAGTGATGTAGCCTTATATGGCAGCGATGTGGTTTATGTACGATGCTTGCATGTATTTTGTTGTCTCATTTTAGAAGTCTCATTCATTGCATCTTGTAACGATGGCCTGAAATTATGATAAAGCGACGTAGCCTTGTTTGGCAAAGTGACGTGGGGCTCCGGCCTGACATGCCCTATTTGGCATTATTTTGCGACGTTTGGTACCACATGCATATAGGTGAAGTCGGGTCTCATTGCATTATGTGTCGATGATAAATTGTTATAACCGTGACGTGTGGCGATGTTCATGATGTGCTTGATGTGATGATGTTTGAATATTGGTGATGATGATTGTTTATGAAAATGATGTGTGAACATGAATAAAATGATTGGTGAGATAATGAAGTATGATCCTGTGCTTATGTTTTTACTTGCTCATTATTATGCTTTCGTTTAGATTGTTTGATATCTCACCCTTTTGTTTTTGTTGGTCCATTGTCTTTATATTGACAATGTGCAGATAACTCGAAGTAGCTTGCTGTGACGCTTAGACGAGGAGTACCTAGTGGTATATAGAATTGGGGTCGTGATGCTCTGATATTATGTAACACTGGGAATACGTTTGTCTTATGTTTTTGGGAGTTAACTTTATAAACTCCAATGCTGATTTTTATTAAAGTATTCACTTTATGTTGAGTTTTGAATTATGACGAATGTTTCAGCTTTTATGCCATAGTGCTGATTATGAGTTGATATTATAATTATTTTCCGCTGCTAATAAAGAGATTTTTAGACATGATGTTGTTATCTTGAGGAGCCTGTTTGTTAATAAGTATGTTTTATGTTTTCATGATTTTGTGACATCCCGTTATTTGTTAAATACTCTGATATATTATGTGCTTATTCGCGCGGGGAAATCGGGGTGTTACAATTGGTATCAGAGCAGGTCGGTCCATCCGGCCAGGTTGTCGAGTCTTTAGTTTAGTGACAGTTGAGTACTGTCCTTAGGCATTTCTAATCAATTATTTGATGTTTTGTGAACACAGAAGATGGTTAGAGTTGTTGAAAGACTACGATTTTAGCTTGAATTACCATCCTGGTAAAGCTAATGTTGTAGCTGATGCTTTAAGTCGAAAAACTTTGCATATGTCAGCGATGATGGTTAAAGAGTTAGAGTTGATCGAGCAGTTCAGAGACATGAATTTGGTTTGCGAAGTAAAACCCCAGAGTGTGATGCTAGGGATGTTGACAATTAACAGTGATTTCTTGGATGATATCAAGGAAGCTCAGAAGATGGATGTGAAACTAGTAGATTTGATGGTTGGTGAAAATCAACCCGAAGGTAGTGATTTTAAGTTAGATATGCACGGTGTGTTGAGGTTCCGCGATCGAATTTGTATTCCTGATAATGCAGAGATGAAGAAGATGATTTTAGAAGAAGGTCACAGAAGCAATTTAAGTATTCATCCGGGAGCTACTAAAATGTATCAAGACTTAAAGAAGATATTTTGGTGGCCAAAAATGAAGCAAGATGTTGCGCGGTTTGGGTATGCATGCTTGACGTGCCAAAAGTCGAAAGTAGAACATCAGAGGCCAACAGGCTTGATGCAACCGTTAGATGTTCCGGAGTGGAAATGGGATAGTATATCTATGGATTTTGTGACAGGATTACCGAACACTCCGAGGGGGCATGATGCTATTTGGGTAATTATTGATAGACTGACGAAGTCGGCTCATTTTATTCCGATCAATATTAGTTTTCCTGTATCAAAGTTAGCAGAGATTTATATTCGCGAGATTGTGAAGTTGCACGGAGTCCCGTCGAGCATTGTTTCGGATAGAGATCCGAGGTTTACTTCAGATTTCTGGAAAAGTCTACAAGAGGCATTAGGTTCTAAGTTGAAGTTGAGTTCGGCATATCACCCACAAACTGATGGACAGACGGAGAGGACCATTCAGTCGTTGGAAGACTTGCTGAGGGCGTGTGTTCTCGAACAAAGCGGAACGTGGGACAGTTTTCTACCACTGATCGAGTTCACTTATAACAATAGTTTCCATGCTAGTATTGGTATGGCACCTTTCGAGGCATTGTATGGTCGGAGGTGCAGAACGCCGTTGTGTTGGCATGAATCTGGTGAAAGAGTTGTGTTGGGACCAGAGATTGTACGAGAGACTACTGAGAAGGTGAAATTAATTCGTGATAAGATGAAGGCTTCGCAGAGTAGGCAAAAGAGTTACCATGATAAGCGGAGGAGAGATCTTGAGTTTCAAGCAGGAGACCATGTATTCTTGAGAGTATCACCAGTGACAGGTGTAGGTCGTGCCTTGAAGTCGAAGAAGCTTACTTCTAAGTTTATTGGACCATACCAGATTTCTGAGAGGGTTGGGAATGCTGCGTATAGGGTGGCCTTACCACCGAACCTATCAAATTTGCATGATGTGTTTCACGTGTCGCAACTCCGGAAGTATGTTTCAGATCCATCTCATGTAATTCATATGGATGACGTGCAAGTGCGGGACAATCTAACCATTGAGACTGTGCCTGTACGAATTGAGGATCGGGAAATGAAGAAGTTAAGGGGCAAGGAGATTCCTTTAGTGAAAGTGGTTTGGGACGGAGCTGCCGGAGAAAGTGCAACATGGGAGTTAGAGAGCAAGATGCGAGATTCTTATCTGATGCTGTTTGAGTCAGGTAATTTTCGAGGACGAAAATATTCAAGTGGGGGAGAGTTGTAACGCCCCGGATTTACTTGGAATTATTTTCAGTTATTTTAATTGATGATGCGACGTATGTGTGATGTCTTGTTGTGTTTGTGATGTTCTTGGTGTTTTGGTGCCTTGTTAGAGGGTAGTGACCTTAGATTATAAGGAATATGAGTTTGAGCGAATTAGATCCTTAGAAGGCATAACCCAAATGTGAGAAATATTGATATTTATTAGTATATTGGTGGTTGGGTTTATTTAATTGAATAAAGAAAAATTATAGTATTTAATTAAATAATAGTGTTAATAATTTAATTGGATTATTAGTAAATTAAACTAATTAATTAGAATTATAAAATAAGAAAGGGCATTTGTGGCATTTAGGATTTAGGGGTATGTTATGATGAGAAGAGGAATAAAAACATAACATATCGTGAAAACAAAATTGGGAGAAAACCAAAGAGCGAAGAACGAAGCTGAGGCAAGAGAGACCGGAAGGGATTCTACGGGAAGCGATCAATAGAGTTTAGAACCGGAAAACCTAAGGTAAGGGTGGGGTTCTTACATTCTAAGGGATTGCATAATGATGGGGTATGGTAGACTCTAGGTATATGTGATTGTATGGATTTTGACCCTTTTGTTCAATTCATGAGGTCTGTGATTTTGATGATGAAATTGGCATGATACATGCTGTTGTTGTGCATTATAATTGTGGTTTGTGATGATTGTTGTTGTTAATGTCATATTATGAATTGGGTAGGAATTATGTTGAGTTGTTGTTGTTGATTGTGATGATTTTGAATGAATGAGAAGTTTGAATAATATAAGTTGCTTTTCCTGAGTTTTCTTATCTCTGCCCCGAATTTTGAAATAAAAACTGGTATTGATCGGTACAGAATTGGTCTTAGGTGTAAACACAAAAGTTGTAGGTATGGATGTTAGTTTTCTAATGCCGTTGGTCTGACGTCAAAACGATTTATAGAACTTGAGTTATGGTCAAATTACTGCACGTAGGTCACAGTGAATTTTTATGGACTTTCTGCACAACTTTTCCGAATTTGAAACGAAAACTGGTATTGATCGGTACAGAATTGGCCTTGGGTGTAAACATGAAGGTTTTAGATAATTTTGTTAGCTTTCCAGTGGCTTTGGTTTGACGTGAAAATGACTTTTAGTTTTTGAGTTATGATGAAAATACTCCAAGGAGGTCTTAGTGAAATTGTACGGTGACAGCATTCTCTGTTTCATGTTTTTGCGTCTTTTTCACACGTCTCTGTTTTAAATTGGTCTTTGGTATAAACATGAAAGTTGTTGATAATAGTGATATCTTTCTAGTATCCTTGGTTTGACATGGAAATATGTTATGTATAATTTGTTATGGTTTTACAAAATTGTATGATGAATTATTGATTGTTTGAATACGATGTTATATGTAATTGTGAATTTGAATGACAGTGACAGTGATGTAGCCTTATATGGCAGCGATGTGGTTTATGTACGATGCTTGCATGTATTTTGTTGTCTCATTTTAGAAGTCTCATTCATTGCATCTTGTAACGATGGCCTGAAATTATGATAAAGCGACGTAGCCTTGTTTGGCAAAGTGACGTGGGGCTCCGGCCTGACATGCCCTATTTGGCATTATTTTGCGACGTTTGGTACCACATGCATATAGGTGAAGTCGGGTCTCATTGCATTATGTGTCGATGATAAATTGTTATAACCGTGACGTGTGGCGATGTTCATGATGTGCTTGATGTGATGATGTTTGAATATTGGTGATGATGATTGTTTATGAAAATGATGTGTGAACATGAATAAAATGATTGGTGAGATAATGAAGTATGATCCTGTGCTTATGTTTTTACTTGCTCATTATTATGCTTTCGTTTAGATTGTTTGATATCTCACCCTTTTGTTTTTGTTGGTCCATTGTCTTTATATTGACAATGTGCAGATAACTCGAAGTAGCTTGCTGTGACGCTTAGACGAGGAGTACCTAGTGGTATATAGAATTGGGGTCGTGATGCTCTGATATTATGTAACACTGGGAATACGTTTGTCTTATGTTTTTGGGAGTTAACTTTATAAACTCCAATGCTGATTTTTATTAAAGTATTCACTTTATGTTGAGTTTTGAATTATGACGAATGTTTCGGCTTTTATGCCATAGTGCTAATTATGAGTTGATATTATAATTATTTTCCGCTGCTAATAAAGAGATTTTTAGACATGATGTTGTTATCTTGAGGAGCCTGTTTGTTAATAAGTATGTTTTATGTTTTCATGATTTTGTGACATCCCGTTATTTGTTAAATACTCTGATATATTATGTGCTTATTCGCGCGGGGAAATCGGGGTGTTACATCAGCCGCTGTAGGAACATATGCACCATGGCTGGACAACAAGGTGTTGAGCGCATCTTCCGGTGCTAAGTGTTTGATGCCTCGTAAAACTTCCACTGGGAGACAGATATTGGGAATGGATTTCGGAGATGAAGTGTCCTCATCATTAAGTGAATTATCCGTCTGGGTTGTTTGCTCATAGTCAGCACTTGAAGTTATTTCAACATTTTTGGCCTTATCCTCCTGGCTAACTTGAGGCTGGTGGTGACCTTCGGTGGTAGAGTACGCACCTTCAGGGTTTTGATCATTTTTCTTGCCAGCATTGGGGGCATCAGACATAGCGGTATCAACTCGAACAGGTGTTGTTTCTTCGTTGACAGGCAGAGTTTCAACTTCAGTTGGTAAAACCTGGTTTTCGTTGGTAATGTCCATTCGAGGCGGGGAACTGACCAAGTCTTTTGGAGAGGTCGTTGGTGAGGGTTTGTCTTTGCTAGCATCAACCTCGTCTGTTTCCTGGTTTTCTTCGTTGGTCACCTTGTCCTTGCCCTCTTCATCCCCTAGTGTTTCCTTTTCGGGGGAGGTTTGCTCCAAGTCTTGCTCTTGAGGAAAAAGTTGTTGACTTAATCCTTCGAGAACTTGCTTTACTGTGCTGTCTGGAGAAGTTTCTTCCACAATGGTTGACATGGGACGATCCTGGAAAATGGAGGAAATAGTCAAATTAGATGCGATATACATAAAACGAACGATGAGAGTAAAGGGTGAAGGAGTGGTGAATTACCTTTGGGGGTGGATCATTTCCAGTTTTGGCGTGTGGCTGCCCAATCTTTTCTTGTTGTGAGGAAGGCGCTTCTGGGTCCTCCTGGCTGGAGGAAGAAGGGTTTCGCTGAGTTTTATCCTTTTTCTTTTTCTTCTTTTGTTTCTCAGCAGATTTTTCTTTGATGAGAACGAGCGAGGCTTCTTGCCCTTCGACAGTCTCGCCAACGACAGCCTCATCTTGGCTTTCAGTTTTTTCTTGCCTACTCCTCTTCTTCTTCTTGGCTTTACTTGGCTTACCAGGCTCAAGCGGTTGTTCTGCCTTTTCGATGGTGCTGGCCATGCTTGCTCCAGCTGCGGACTCAGTTTGTTTGTTGGTGTCCTTCGAAGAGGCAGCCACATGTTTTGACTCAGGTTGCACATCAGCGGGTTGGTCCGTTGTGGTCTGTAGCATAACATTCTATGTTAATATAAGCGCTTTGAATAACGAAACTAATTATCGAAGAAAAGTAAATGATCGAAAGGTGTTAACCTTTTCATCATCACTTAGAGCAATCACAGGAGCTCCAAGGTTTAGTTTCTTCGAAGTCCCTTCAGCACCTGTTGGGTTGGTCCTCTTCCGAGTTGTGACCTGAAAAGGGCATAGATTTAAATTGAGTAGCCTGTGCAAATGGTAAACTCCATGTGAAAGGCCAAATAATAAATTTAAATGGCTTACCATTGGTTCCTTTTTAACCTTGACTGGAGGAGCTTGACTCGAGGCATTAGACACTGCCTTCGATTTGCTTCCTAAAACAGGAAATAAGTTCGAACTAAGTTGATAGGTCAAGAAAGGATAAGTTTTTGAAAATTTCGAAAGGGACGAAAGTTACCTTTAGAAGTCAACTTTCTTTGGATTGCAGCCGCTGCAGATGGGTTAAATCCTTCTCGAATTTTATCCATCAAAAGTTTCTTGTCAACAAGGTGAATGGAATAGTGCAAGTCCCACCATTTCGCAAACTCCCTAGTACAAGAGTGGGAGTTGTCATATTTGAAAGGAGTGATTCCACAACACCTTTTCTCAGCTTCACGGAGGAAAGAGTGGAAAGTTGGTTCAGTCATGCCATAATACCCTAAGCAAATCTCTTTTTCATTAAGGTAAAAGCTTTTGGGCAATAGCTGAGTTAGCCCAAATTGTCTTGAAACTAAATTCGGAAAGTATCCTACTAATCCGAACTCTGAAGATGTAACGCCATAACGGCAGGAGATAAGGGTGGGGTTGAGATAAGCTAACCAGATGGCAGTGATTTCTTCCTCATTCTCAGGCAATGGAGGAAATGGGTGAGCAAACCAGTGAGGTCCGACTTTTCGATCTACAAAAGGAGCAAAACTGCTCTTGAATGTCTTTAGGTTGAGAAAGGCCTCGAAGTATTGTATGAAGAGCTGTTCTGAATCGAGGCCTCTCATTCTTGGAATCATTCGAGATAGCCTTGTGCCTTCAATTTGGCGCCCACAAGTCGCTTCGAAGCAGGGTTCTGGGAGGATTAAGTCGAGCTCCCGAGGAAAAGTAGCATTTAACCACAACTGGAGAAGCCAAAAAGGGCCATACCCTAAGAAAGTTGACCCAGAACCTGTGAGCTTAATATTTTCACAGGCAGACCTCATGGCCTCATATAGAGCTCCCAGAATAAGGCTTCCCAAGCCAAAAGACTGGCATTCATGAATTTGGATGGCCATAGGGATGAACTTTTTGGCCACTTGCAAAGATCTTGTGCAAAAAACAAACTGAGATAACCAAAGAGTAAGGAAAGCTACATGTTCCTCGTCGCCCACTTCGCCGTCATCTTTGTGATGTTCGTTGATATACTTCGAATAAGCATTCGACGTATAAGATAGCTTGATGTTGTCACTGAATCGAGTAGGATCGTAAGTGGCACCATCGGGTCGAAGTCCCGTGATGGCTGCTACATCGAAGAGAGTGGGGGTCATCATCCCACATTCGAAGTGAAAAGTGTTGGTCGAAGATTCGAAGAAATGTAAGGCAGCAATTAGCATTTCTTGGTGATACTTCATGCCGGTTCGAGAAAGTTGGACCAGATCGAAAATCCCATAATCCTTCCAGATATCGCCGTAGTTGCTTTCGACCCTGTCCAACCAGTTAAGGTACTGCTGAGTCGCAGAAGGTGCAGACCTGAAGACTTTGTTTGGATACTTTATATAGTTAAAGTTATAAGGTTCGTCCAAAAAGGCCCTAGGGCTGCAAGGTTTGTAGAGAGGGAAAATAGACATGGTTTGACTGTTCCGATTATTGTCATCTGGTTTAGGACCACCAAAAGCGTGAACGGTTTTATTGAGGGAATAGGGAAAAATAACCTGAGTTCCCAGATTTTCTTATGCTCAAGCTTAAGAGTTGGTTCTGGTACTTGGTCGTCCCCATAAGTACTGATTGTGAAGTCCGACCATTTCCCAGCCATTGGGAGTACTTCTTTAGTTCCAGAACCTGACGCCATTGATGGAGCTTTAAGGTTGTGTTCGCAGAAAAGGGGTTAGGATTTGGAATACGAAGGATGAAATGGAAGAGGAATGGCTGGAAAAGTTGTGAAAAGTTTTCATCAACTTGAGTGACTCTATTTATAGGGTTGATAGAGTGTGATTTTTTAATAATAAATCAAAAATGAAAAGTTCACTCGTTCAACTTCCGGGTTAGCCACGTGTCCCACTCCTACCAAGAAACCAGGAGATCATGATGGTTGGAGGAGATGAGACGTTTTGAAAAAGGTCATGATTGTCTTTTCTGACATTATCACCGTCTTTGGAAAGAGTGCAACGGTGAATAAAATAATAAAAGGAAAAAGGTTTTTCAAAAACGCCATTTTCTTATTCGACAAATCCAATCGAAATTGGCATTTTTGGGGGGCAATTTGTTAGGTGTAAAATTTGGTACACAAGATAAAAGGATAGATTCGACTGGATCGAAAAGTCGAAGTTCTTATAGAAGCAAGGTTTTTCGAGAAGAACAGTTGGAGCAGTGGGCCTAGTGGATTACGGCCCAAATAGCAAAGTCCAGACCCAAGATTTCGAAGCTTGGCGCGCGAGAGAAGAGAGTGCTTCGAAAAATGGAGAACGTGGGGAACACGTGGAAGAATCCTGAGCGTAGGATCGAAGCGGCAGTTTGATTTTTGCCTCTAGTATATAGTGATTTCTTAGAAGAAATCGAGGTCACAGTTTTCATATACAAACCTCTCCCAAAAGTTCTGAGTACTCATGCGATCGAAAGAAAGGAATTCCAAGGAGAACATGTATGAATTTGTGAACCGTCTTTTATTGTAATCAGTTTTACATTCAATGCAATTTACTTTCAAGTTATTTACATGCTCTTTCTTTACAATTCAGTTCTTTAATACGAATGTTAATTTGACTTTGAGGCGATTCGGAGTTGAAACGTTCTTCTTTTTAGTTTTCTTAAACGAAAATAACATAATCTGTTTATCACTTTGATGAACATAACAAGTTTTCTGAAAAAAGCAAAGCACAAAATTGTCTTAAGATTTCTAGTTGATCTTGCAAGTGTAAAATACTTAAACTAGCGGTTGTTTACCAAATCCCAGCGTAAACACACCCACTTATTTTTTAGAAGGAGTATTTTAGCAAGTGATAACTAAAAAGTGGCTAAATACACCTAAATATGCATGTTGCTAAAATACTCCCACATAAAAATTAGTGGGTGTATATTAGCAAATCTCTTTAAATTTATTAATTTAATATATCATTTATATTATATTTTTAAATTAATTTTTTATTCACTTCAATTTAATTTTATATTTATCTGATTTGAGTGTTTTTACTTTATAAAACAATTTTTTTCATATCAAATGTTAATAGTTAGATTATTTTGTATCCTTTGTTCGGGTTTTAATCATGATTTTTAACTCATTATCCTCTAGTTCAAACCAATTAAAATACTCAATACTCGACTTTATAAAACAATTAAATGCAGTTACTCAAAGGTATTATTATTATATGTATTTTTAACAATTTAACAATAATGGATAAAAGCCCCTAAAAAATCAATAATGGATAGTTACGTAATAATATCTTGAATATTTTTATACTGAATTGTTGTGTATTATTGACAACGAAAGGTATGTTGTACCAAAAATACATGTTTTTTTAGGCAACTAAAAAAGCTTTTTTTTTTACAAGAACTAAAACGACTTGTTAAAAGTTTTTTTTTAAAGAAGACTTGTTAAAAATTAAAACAACGAAAGTAATACTCCCATAGAAAAAAACAATGGAACGTATATTCTAAAAAAAAACTACCGAAGGCATTCCCAAAAAAATAAACCGAAGACATAACAATTGATATTTACTGCAAAACTATTTTATTTTGATTTACAAGGATAAAAGTGGATTTTAGATAAAATAATAAGTTTTGTATCTTTACAAATATATTACGAATTGTCCTCGTTATTACACCTTTTTTTTTCTTTCAAGGATCGTTATTACACCTTAGTGATTTGACGTTTTATGTGGAATTATATGTTTGAACTTGGATCATCGTATTTCCCCCTCTTTTTGTGTTACTATTACTAAGGTGATCATGTGTATTTATTTGAGCATGTGTTGGTCATTAGGCCAATAACGAATATATACACACACATATGAACTAATACTCCCTCCGTTCCTTTTTAATTGTCACTTTTGAAGAATTTTTTTGTTCCTTTTTAACTGTCACTTTCAAAGTTCAATGCAACTTTAAATATTGTTTTACCAATATTATCCTTAGTTATTTATTACGGAGAGAGAAATATATGAGATGATATATTAAATGAATAAGGTTATTATAGTAAAAATATAAGTTATTGTATCAAAAGTAGTGACATTTATAGTTTATCTTGGTTTGTGTAAAATGTCAAAATGTGACAATTAAAAAGGAACGGAGGTAGTAATAATATAAAAAAAACTATATTAAATTACGGAAAATGCTAACAAGTGTCTTTAAGACATTGTTTAAGCATTTAAAAGTAGTAACTTTTTATCTTGGAAATTGTGTAATTATGACTTGTACAAGTGTTTGACTTATATTTTCAAGGCAAAGTTTCTTTTCGTGGGTTCCTTAAACAATGTTTGTAGAACACTTGTCAGCAAGACCCTTAAACTATTTGGCAAAATAACACTTTCAGTCCCTTAACTTAATTTTAGGTAACAATTTGGTCTTTTATTTTTTATTTCAATTTTATCCTTTTTGTCCATTTTCATATGGATTTTCAAGCTTCAAATCATCGTTTTATTTTCTTATGACATTTCAGTCTTTAAATCTATGATCTTCATCAATGTTTGCATAAGAATATTAAATTTAAACCTTGAAAATCATATGAAAATTGATAAAAAGGACAAAATTGAAATATAAAAAAGTTAAAGGACCAAATTGTTACCTAAAATTAAGTTACCTAAAAGTGTAATTTTGCCAAACTATTTTGAATATGATTAAAAACTAAATATTGTAAAAATAACTCATATAATTAGTTGCTCTACTGCGTAAAAAAAAAATAGTTGCTCTATAATATTTTTAATATTCCTCTCTAAATTTAAAATTGGTGTGTGAACTGTGTTTTATTTATAATATTGTTTCCATGAGCTTAGCTCAGTTGGTAAGGACAATACATAATATATGCAGGGGCCGGGTTCGAATCCCGGACACCTCACTTCTCCTCATTTAAAATGTGTGAGCTCCAGCCACTAGGCTACTTGAAAAAAAAAATGAAATCCACACAAAAGAAAAGAATATATTACATTCGTCCCTAAATATAAGACCCTTTTGAGAAAAAAAATTTGTCTCTTTTTATAAGACTCCTTTGATATTTTCAATTACATTAATTAATTATTTAGATACCCCTATTTATTTTAATTTTTTTCTTCAATCAGCGTTAAATACTATGTTGAAAACATACACTAATCTTCTCTCTTAAAGAATAAAATTATAAAAACAATAATAATTACAAATAAATTTATTACCACTTTCAATTTTCTTAATTCCCGTTATTTTTTCAAAATGATCCTATAATTAGGAACGAAGGTAGTAATTTTTAATCAACCAAGCTGAACTTGATCATTCCCATATCGTGTTCGTGTATGGAGTATTTGGTGGCTCTCGACTGTTTGATTTACAGAATATCATATCAAGCATTTCGTTTTAAAAATTGGTGTCCAAATTCTTTCCGGTGTCAACCATGTTCACTCGGCCTTCAATGATCCATGCAACAATTCAAACTTTGGTATTATTCCTAATTCGATACAAAATTGAGTAATCAAATTAAATCCATTAATTTGTATATTTAGTCATACTACTAAATTAGAATATGATCTCTTCATTAATATTGTCAATTATTGAACTGTAGAATCTTGATTCTAATCACATGTCCAACCGGAAACTTGTAGTATTTTTTCTTCGCTTTTCAACGCCATTTATAACAAGATGTGTTCAAATTCAAACCGATCCAAATTAAAACTGTAAATCGATAAAAAAACGAAAACCGTACAAAACCGAATATTATTGGATGTGTTTGCATGCCATTTTGTGAAAACCGCTCGGATTGGATCAGATTTCAGATTGTTTTTCAAAGCCGAACCAAACCGAACCGAACTGCATACATGTATTTTAATGCATATTTATGTTTTTTTTGTAAGTATAATACATTATATTAAGTTATTATTTTTCCTCTTTTAATTCTACTGATG
The DNA here is from genome assembly GCA_018208015.1 of Medicago ruthenica. Lineage (NCBI taxonomy): Eukaryota > Viridiplantae > Streptophyta > Magnoliopsida > Fabales > Fabaceae > Medicago > Medicago ruthenica. The sequence goes on along the minus strand of CM031375.1, from coordinate 3,642,877 downwards.
AATTTAATTTAATCAATTTTGTTATTAATTTATGTTTCAAATATAATCAATCATTATTGATCCGTACTATTAATTTTTTATAAATCATATGTTATATTTTGTATCAAATTATTATTTTAACATTCTTTATAAAATTATTATTAATAAAAAAGTTACAATTTGTAATTTGGATATAAAAAAACCGATCCAAAATAAACCACATTAAATTGGATCGAATCAGATCGATTGTTTAAAATGAATCATTCAAAACCAAACCGAAACACATATAATTTTTTCTTTAGATCGGATAAGTTTTTGCCTCAAAACCGATCCAAACCGCACAGTAAACGATTTGTCTAAAACGTATCAATCATACTCTTTTGTGCATCATAAACACATATTTCAATGATATGTCTTAAACTTATCTGCACAGCTTGGATTCATATTTGACTCACCAAACTCGACCTAACAGACATGAAGCCATTACTTAGACCTAGGAATGGCAAAGCGTGCCGGCCCGCCCCGTCTAGGCCCGCTTAAAATGGGATGAGACGAGCCGAGTCAAATTAGGTGGCTGAGTCCAAAATCTCATCCCGCCCCGTTTAGTGGCGGACAAACGAGTTGACGGACCGGCCTGCCAAACAAAAAACTTTGTTTTTCAGAGAAAAAAACTTTTTTTAATGCATTTTTTTTACAACTTAATTGTTAAAAAAAACTATGATGCGTTTATCTCTTTTTTTTAAGTATATGTTGCTTTTATCATAAAAAAATATAAAAGAATATGCAACGAATAAATTTGTGGTAAAAACAAGATAATTAATAAATTGTCGAACTCAACATCATACTTAATAGCAAAATAATGAAAATCTGCCAACATAAAACAAATCCAACAACCAAAATAAATCCAAAAAGATAAAATAAGTCTAAAAGAAAAAAGAAAAACGAGTTAAGCGGGTCGGCCCGCCCCGCCACGAATCCGCCCTGTTTTTTCAACGAGTTTTGCGGAACGAGCCAACTATAGGAAGCGAGTTCAAAACTTCGACTCAGCCCGCCAAAAATAGCGGGCTAAACGGGCCAGCCCGACGGGTTGGGCCCGTTTTGCCACCCCTACTTAGACCTGATCAGAGCCAATTTTTGTGTATCTTGCTTTAGTGATCAAAATTTGTGAGATTTGAGATAAAAACTATAACACTCATAACTTTTTCTTTCGTTAATCGAAACTGATTTTGCTTATTCATCGTTCAGAATTCATTTGGTAAGACATGATTTTTTGTTTTGTTTCTACTACCTCCGTTCCTTTTTAATTGTCACTTTTTGACATTTTACACAAACCAAGACAATTAATAAATGTCACTACTTTTGATACAATAATTTATACTTTTACTATAATAGCCTTATTCATTTAATATATCATCTCATATATTTTTATGTCTGTAATAAATAACTAAGGATAATATTGGTAAAACAATATTTAAAGTTGCATTGAACTTTGAAAGTGACAGTTAAAAAGGAACAATTTTTTTTTTTAAAAGTGACAATTAAAAAGGAACGGAGTAAGTAATTCTTTTCTTAGAAACTTGCCCCAACTATTAATTATTCTTGTTCCTCATTAATTGTTTGTCGTAGAAATATTAAGTGATCATTCTCTTTCTTCCTCGATCATGAACATTCGTTATTCTTGAAAACCTATCACCGATGTAGGATTCATCGATTTGTAAAGTACTTTATGATCAAAATTCATTAATTCTGTAAGGGGTTTAATCTGTACGGGACCACAATTACTGCATATAGGATATACTCCCTCCGTTTTGAAGGATAGTTTTTTGTATTTTTTTTAGAATAAGTTTTATGAGAAGATGTAAAAATAATTTTCATTGGCTATTGATTATGGAGAAAATGGAAGAGAGAGAAAATTGAATGTAATTTGCATTTAATTTCATGAGAACTAGCAACAAACCCGTGCTAAGTCTGGGACTGTGCTCCGCACGGGCTGATTCGTAGTGGGAGCTTGTCATCAAAGCACATTGCAATGTTATATGAATTGAGAAAATAAGAAAAGGTAATGATAAAGTCGACGATAATGATAAAAAGGCAAATTACGTTGACTTCCTTTGAGATTTTCTTAAAAAACATAAGCACCACTTGTAATTTTCCAAACACATCAATCTTCCCTCATTTTTTCCATTTCAATATCTTTGTAAATATACAATTTAATTTCAGTCATTTTGTTTTGTTTGTATCTATTTTCTCTTTTCACAATTAAGTTAAATGATATTTTTTTATCGCAATGGAGAAACAATAACAACATTTGTTTTTACCACCAAATATAATCAAACATCGGCAATTACAGAAGAGATCAAATGAGAATATAGAAATGAGAATTTTTTTTTGGTGGTTGGACATTGTGGTTGATCAATGAAAAGGAAATCATCTTCGATATATCTGTTTTATTACATTAGAGTTTAAAAATTAAACCAACCACCTTGACTGAGGAACAATAAGTTGGGAAAAATCACCTAAGTGAAAAATGGAAAGAAAAAATGGTCGAAAATTAAGTGAGTTCATACTCGTATGAAGAAGTTAATTACTAAAAAAATGGAATTAAAAAAGTTTAAACTGTGTTATATTATAAGGGAAGTGCTTGTCAATTTGATATAAAAATAAGGGAGATTAGTGTTTAGTTAAAAAATAGAGAGGGTGTTTGTGTTATTTAAGAAGACCTTGAAGGAGATTAGTGTAATTTGCCCATGATAAAATCATTGAAACAATTGTTATTAAATATTTTAAAGTGGTAAACTAAATATAAGTAAAAATATTAAAAATAATAAAGATTTCATTATTGATAAAGATGTTGTTATGAGTACTGTGTATGAATTATACAACTATATTATTTAGGAACTCATTTATCATTTTTTCAGTGTTTTTTATAGTCATATTTCTAAAAAGATATAATAATTAATAATCTACAACAATAAAAAATATTATTTTATAATATGACATGGTGGCCCGATTTCTTTAATTCTTTGTTGTTATCAAATATGTTGAGATCTGCAGGTTTCAAGGTGTCTTGTTTGCCTACACTATGTTTCTTCAAGCTCGAAAGAGCTTTTATGCTTGCTGACTAGTTCAGGGAGCTGTTGGCACTTGGATTTTTATACTGTGTTGACGGTCGATCCATTAATTGTTCTTCGCAGATGTTCACTTTTCAAATTTTTTACCTGGTTTCACATCCGTATACAAGTTCGCTGGGTTGCGCCCGTGAATAGTGATTTTTTTAGGATAGATTAGGGTCGATCCACTTGATCTGATTAATTATGTTGTATCCCTGTTATGGGTTGCGCCCCTAGTCTCTTTATCTATTTCTTTTTATTTAATATAATTTTTCTTTTGACTAAAGACAAGATAAAGAAAAAACAAAGGCAAATTATTTTTACAAAAGAAACAATCTTGAAAATGTGTAATTTTTTGAAAAGTAGGTATATGCCTTGTAATAAATATTTTGTAACTTTCTTGAAGTTATGTTTTTTTTTAAGAATGAAGTTATGTTATTTTGTGATTATCAATTAGATATAATTGAATGTTTTTTCCTTTTTTATTTTCTTAGTGAAAATATATTTTCAGTGTTTTTTTTTAAGAAATATTTTCAGTGATTAGTTAGTATCAACAATAATTGTCTCAACCATATTTTGTTATTTTATTGATAAGGGAAATTTATTTATTAATGTTTTTTATTAAAATTTATATTTATGAATATTTTTTAGACTAAATATGTAAACAATTGTCATTTTTTCATTGGATTACCTACAAAAGAAAAACTCATTGGAATGAAGTTCTATTGCATCCCAAAAAAGAAAAAAATCATAGGAAGATAATTACATTGCATCAAATAGACTCAGTGTGAGATAAAAGCACATGAACATCATAAAACATTTTTTTGGTACAATCATAAAACATATTTTTAATAAATGTAAATTGAATATATGATTCGCTTTTAATAGAATAAAAATATATTTTGATATTCAATAATTTAGAGATTATTTTTTAGAGATTTTTTGAAAAAGTATCATCAATTTTGTGTTTGTTTATCGTAATAAAAATAACTTCTTTGAAAAAAATATTTGTTTGGATACAACTATATAAAATGAATTTTTTGTTACAAAATTATCATTTAGTCATACATCATCTTTCACATAAATCACATTTCATGACTAGATCATCATTCTACATCATCATCTTCACTAATTCACTTTCAAAGTCATAATCAATCATCATTCACATCAGCATAGGCATCTAACATACTTGCACACACTTCACAACTCAAAATAAAACTCCAAGATTATTTCATAATTCACCAAGTTCGTCCAAGATTATTTCATTATTTCACATTTCATGCAAGCAAGCAACATCCATTGACAATTCACCAAAACAACGTCAAAACATCACAAAAGGGGTGTCCAGGGATGTCCGAAAACATCCCCCTAAGGACAAAATGCGCAGAACAGCAAAATGTTGTTGCTGTCAGTGCTCGCCACATCGAGGGTTTCGCCTCCGGGAACCCTCTAAATTTCCCCCAAAAATTCCATTTTTCATTCCCCATGGCCAAAAATCAGTTTGCAGATATTAATCATGATCAATACACTCAAATTAAACAATGATTACACAACAACACATCAATTGATATGGATTTCACAAGATTTTCGGTTAATTTTCAAAGTTCGTCTCAAAATCCATTTTTATTCAAAACTTAGCAAACAAACACACACAGTTCAAGTAACTTCATTCCAACATGTTACACATCACTACATACACCTACTACAACTATTCTAACAACAACTTTCTCATTTTAACAACAACGTATTCATTTTCACTTAATTAAGTCATTTTCACCAAAACACCAACAACAACAACAACTTATTTCACAACAAACCATACAATAAACATAGTTTTTTGATTACAATCCTATTCTTAACAGCAACACAAACTAACATCAACAAATTAAGCAGATTTAGTCAAATAAGCACTTTTCGCAAAATCACTTAATTCTCAACTTATTTCACATAACTTCATGAGTTCTCAAACAAATTACATACCCATACTTATAATCAATTACATAATCACTAAACAACACTTAATCATCATATTAATCATCACAAACATCAAAATTCATCAAAGTATCAACTTAATATAATGAAAAATGAAGTTTAAGATGAAGAAAACATGGAATTTTTAAGTTTTGACATGCTTAATTTAATCAATAAAAAGGAGCATGAAAATCACAAAAATCCAGCAACACTAATCATATAATTAATCATAATCTACAACACCTAAACTTACCCCAAGCTTATTAAAACCAATTAATGAAGATAATCTTCTCCCTTACCTTAGTTTCTTCAATTCTCATCCTAACCCACTTGAAATTGCTCTTCTCTCAAGCTTTCCTCTTCACCAAGTTTCTCTTGATTTCTATCTCTACCTCTCTCTAGGTTTGTGAATAATGAATGCCCTAAATTCATTAACACTACAATGTTTCCTTATATACTAATGAGCTTAGTTAAACTCTTTAGTGGACTTAGTTATTTCTAACTCACAATTATTTTCTCTACACAATTACTTCACTTAAACCTCCCACATTACTTATACACCACTATTTTCAAATTCTGAACTTCTAACATATTACAAATATGCCACTACCCCTCAAATTACTAAAATACCCTTCAACTCCCAAAATTCAATAAATCACCAAAATAAACAATTAAGCACATATAAATAAATAAATAAATCCTAAAAATCGGCTGTTACACTGACTCGACTCTACGTCTGATGTTCGCAATAATCTGCAGTGGGTCGGGAACCTGTCTAGCATACTGCTGCTCAACAATAACCTCCTCGTAAGGAGGGACAAGAGACGTGTCCTCAGCAACGACATCAGGGTCGGTCATGATGGGATGATATACCATGTAGAACTATCTCATGTACCCATCCTGATACTTCCAGGGTTTCCCCTCTGGTGTCGACCGACCCTGAAGCGCATGTGGAATGACATGGGGCAGAAAGTCCTGAAAGGCCACAACAACCGCCTCAGGCTGAAGAGCCTGAATATCACTAGGAGAACTAGGGATCCTCTGCACATATTCGTACTGCCTGAGAACCCGCTACGGCAAGTGAAGGCACGTAGTCTTCCTGCCGACCATGATCCAACTGCGCCTTTGATTAGTTATAATGTTTCCTCTGATCCAACTGCCGACCAAAGAGTGTGTCATAATGTTTCCTCTGATTAGTTATACTAATATAACCACCCCACTGCGCCTTTGTCTCGTCATCAACCTCACTCGCCGTCAAACCCATAACCTCCTGCAGCAGCTGCATACCTTTGTCGTATCCCACATCATCGACACTCAGAAGCGTCCCATGGATGGAGATGTGTAGAAGACATGCCACATCATCGAGTGTAACGGTCATCTCCCCAATGGGCAGATCGAAGCTGCTAGTCTCCTCATGCCATCTCTCTGAGAAGGCGGTGATGAGGGCATGACTGATGCTCTCGTACCCAGTGAGAAGGAGGGGAAAAGACCGAATGCATTCACCCGGTTCCAGAACTAGGCCTTGAAATTCTGGCTGGACAGGTTCTGAACAATATGCAGGGCACAATAAATTGCAAAAACAGAGCACAAGCAAACACAATGCAAGAGCAGCAAAATAAAGTGCAGGAAAGTAAAAAGGCACAAGGTTTGTTAACCCAGTTCGGAGTAAACACCTCCTACTCTGGGGGATACCAATCCAGGAAGGAATTCCACTATAGGAATTAATCCTTATGACTCAAGACACTGACTCCCAATTCCCAGCCTAAGCAATTAACTTCCTCCTAGTCTTGAATTCTACCCAACACGTTGACTATTAGAAAACCTCTAACTTCCTATCCAAGTAACTGCCCAGTTACTTGAACAACCCTTGACAAAACCCAGTTCTGAAAACTACCCTGTTTTTAAGAACAACTTCAATAACAAAACTTCATTCGTACATAAAGGCTTAGAATGAATTACAACTCTATAAAACTCTAAACCAACTCAAACAATGAGTGGTGCACAAATAAAACTTAACAGCTTAAAACTAAGACTCAATTCTCTGATTTTCTATTATGCGTAAGTCTTGAAAGCAGCAGCACTCCTCCTTTTATAACCTCCAACAATCAGAATTAAACTGGTTCAAATCTTCTGAATTGATATGATTCTAATTTATGCAAGGCTCAATTAGGAAACATATAATTCTGCAATGTATATCATCAAAGATTTCTTCTGAAAATATGATCTTCATAAATACGAGCCAAATCTTCATTAGATCTTCCACAAATCAATCAGCATTCTAGAAGCATTAATCCATAATAAAACCTTAACATATCTCTCAAAGATTCGCGAAGAAATAACTTGAAAAAGATCAGCTTCTGATGAAGTCAACCAAAGTCAACGCTGGCATCAGACTCTGAATACAGCTTCTGAAGTGCTACAGTGCTTCTGAAGTAACTTTCAGCTTCTGATGGTGATCAGCTTCTGAATGACTTCAAAATGAAAAACTTGCAACTAAAGATTTGTTCTAGACATGGAGATGCTACTATTCAACACATTGGATTTGCCAAAATATGCACCCAACACCAAAATACTCAACAATCTCCCCCTTTGGCAAATTTTTGGCTAAAACCAATGCTCACACATCCAAGTTCTTCAATCTCCCATAAGACAATCTCAGCAATGAAGAACTCCACAATGATCAATCATAACATAGAGATAAGCAGCGGATTCAACTATGATTATCATGAAAAATACAAATCAGCTTCAGTTCAACACAACATTCTCAGCTACTGAAGCACACATAGGCTACTGATCAACTCCTGATCATCACAAACACTCCCCCTGAAGCTTTACATACACAAACACACACTCCAGCTTCACAACAATCCCCCTGCAACTCAGCACACATCAAACACCCCCTGACTTCTGAACTTGCAGTGAAAAATGGTATCAGAGCACAAATCAGAGTACAATTGTTCTTCAGGACCACACTTCAGGATCACAAAAAACACTCAGGATCATAACAATCTTGTACTCCCCCTGAGACACATACTCCCCCTCAATAACATCTTGACAACTCTTGTTGCATTGGTTCTGAACTCTGAGCTTCATAAATAACTTCTGAATAACATTGAAAGCTGAACATCTGAAATTTGAACTAATTCTTAACAGCTCAGACAACACATCTTCTAATTTTGAACAGCTCAAGCATAAGATTTTCTCCCCCTTTTTAGCCACAAAATTCTGACAAACCTCAGACTTCAAATAGGGAATAAAATCAAAACAAGTAACACAGATCCTTGAAAGACTATCAGACTCAGATGCAGGATCACACTTAGCATGAGCACAACTGGCAGGTACTCTATCTTCCTCACATCCAGTTTGCAGTAATTGCTATAATTCTTCATGCAAACACACACCTAACTTACTCCTCAGATACTCAAATTGCTTAGCATCTAAGGCTTTTGTGAAAATGTCAGCAACTTGATTCTCAGTGTCCACATGTTCCAGCTGAATAATCTTGTCCTCCACAAGGTTTCTGATAAAATGGTGTCTGATATCTATGTGTTTAGTTCTGCTGTGCTGTATTGGGTTCTTAGAGATGTTGATAGCACTCAAATTGTCACAAAACAATGTCATAACACCTTGTTGAATATTATATTCTTCAAGCATCTGCTTCATCCAAACCAGTTGTGAGCAACTACTCCCAGCAGCAATATACTCAGCTTCAGCAGTTGACAATGAAACACAATTTTGTTTCTTGCTGAACCAAGAAATTAGATTATTTCCCAAAAAGAAACAACCTCCTGAAGTGCTCTTCCTGTCATCAGCACTTCCAGCCCAGTCAGCATCACAAAATCCCATCAGTTCAGAACTTGAACTGTGTGAATACATGATTCCATAGTCACCTATGCTATTCACATACTTCAGGATCCTTTTAACTTGTGTCAGATGGCTCATTTTAGGATCAGCTTGATATCTTGCACAAACTCCAATAGCAAATGTGATATCAGGCCTGCTTGCAGTCAAGTACAATAAGCTCCCAATCATACTTCTGTATTGGCTTTGATTAACTGATACTCCATGTTCATCTTTGGTTAGTTTCAGATGAGTGGCAGCTGGTGTCCTCTTATGAGCAGCAGATTCCATACCAAACTTTTTCACAATGTTTTTAGCATATTTACTCTGAGAAATAAAGATGGTATCTTCCATTTGCTTGACTTGCAATCCAAGAAAGTATGTCAGCTCACCAACTAAGCTCATTTCAAATTCTGACTGCATTTGCTGAACAAACAATTTGACCATCTTCTGAGACATTCCACCAAATACTATGTCATCAACATAGATCTGAGCAATCATCAGACTTCCATGTTCATTCTTCACAAATAATGTCTTATCAGAACCTCCTTTTCTGTAACCTTGAGCCACAAGAAACTGAGTCAATCTTTCATACCATGCTCTTGGTGCTTGCTTGAGTCCATATAAGGCTTTCTTCAACTTGTACACATGATCTGGAAACTGATGATCCACAAAACCCTTAGGTTGTTCTACATAAACATCTTCTTGCAGATATCCATTCAGAAATGCACTTTTCACATCCATCTGAAATAGCTTGAACTTGAGAATGCAGGATACACCCAACAACAATCTTATGGACTCTAGTCTGGCCACAGGTGCAAAGGTTTCATCAAAATCCAATCCCTCTATTTGAGTATAACCCTGAGCAACCAACCTTGCCTTGTTTCTGACCACAGTACCATTTTCATCTGTTTTATTCTTGAATATCCACTTAGTGCCAATTACATTCAACCCTTCAGGTCTTGGAACAAGATCCCACACTTCACTCCTTTTGAATTGATTCAACTCATCTTGCATTGCTTCAATCCAAAATTCATCAGTTAGGGCTTCTTTCACATTTTTGGGTTCAAACTTAGACACAAAACAAGAATCAGTAGCAGCTGAATCTGATCTCCTGGTTCTGATCCCTTGATCCAAACTTCCAATGATGAGCTCCTTAGGATGATCCTTCTGAACTCTAATTGATGGCCCTTTATTGGTAGGATCATGATCTGGATGTACTTCTGCTTCTTCAGACTCTGGATGCTTTTCTGCTTCTGAAGTTTATTCTTCTGAGGCTTCAGACTCTGGAATAACTTCAGATTTATCCTTTTCATTCTCAGCAGACAGATCATCAATAACCACATTTATGCTCTCCATCACAACTTTAGTTCTTGAGTTAAACACCCTATAGGCTCTGTTGTTTACTGAATATCCCAAAAATATACCCTCATCAGACTTAGGATCCAGTTTTCTTCTATTTTCCCTGTCAGCCAAGATGTAACATCTGCTCCCAAGCACATGGAAGTATTTCACAGTTGGCTTTCTCCCTTTCCACAATTCATATAAGGTACAGACTGTTCCCTTCTTCAAAGTAACTCTATTATGGATATAACAAGCAGTGTTCATAGCTTCAGCCCAAAACATATATGGCAACTTCTTAGCATGCAGCATAACTCTTGCACATTCTGCTAATGTCCTATTCTTCCTCTCAACTACACCATTTTGCTGAGGTGTGATAGGTGCAGAAAACTCATGCTTTATACCTTCAGAAGCACAGAATTCTGAGAAACTCTTGTTTTCAAATTCTTTGCCATGATCACTTCTGATTCTGACAATACCACAGTCCTTCTCTCTTTGTAATTGTGTGCATAAGTCTTTAAACACTTCAAAAGTTTCAGACTTCTCTCTAACAAAGTTAATCCATGTGAATCTTAAGTAGTCATCTACCATTACAAATGCATACCTCTTTCCTCCAATACTTTCTACTTGCATAGGCCCCATTAAATCCATATGAACAAGTTCTAGTACTTTAGTAGTTACCTGATGAACTAATCTGGGATGAGACTTTCTTGTTTGTTTCCCAATTTGACAATCACCACAAACATTGTCCTCCTTGATCTTCAGATTAGGTACACCTCTGATAGCTTCAGTACTTAGGATTTTCTTCATGCCTTTCAGATGCAGATGTCCCAGTTTCTGGTGCCAGAGCTTGACTTCCTCTTCTGAGCTCATGAGACAAGAAGTCAGGCTTCTTTCTTCTTCAGACACCCACAAATAGCAGTTATCTTTGGATCTGCAGCCTCTCATCTGAACCTTACCTTCTTGATCAGTCACAAAACACTCTTGCTTGTTGAAATTAACCTTTAAATCTTGATCACAAAGTTGGCTAATACTGATCAGATTAGAGGTTAAACCTTTCACCAATAGCACATCATTCAGACTAGGTAAGCCTTCACAGATTAAATCACCAATACCCAGTATCACACCTTTTGCTCCATCACCAAATGTCACATAACTTCTGGAATAAGGTTTGATATTGCTCAGCAGCTTCTTCACACCAGTCATGTGCCTTGAACAACCACTATCAAAATACCAGTCCTCTCTAGAAGTGGCTCTTAATGAAGTATGAGCTATAAGGCCTACATTCTGAACTTTGGGCTTCCACACCTTCTGAACATTGTGTCTGATAGCAGCTGGTTCCACTCTTCTATACTGAAAATGTTCAGGATAGCCATAAAGTTTGAAGCAGAATGGTTTGATATGCCCTTTCTTTCCACAATGATGACAGATCCAGGTATGATTCCTCCTTCTTCTGTTGAACTTCTGGGGTTGCATCTGAACATGCTTCTGAGGTCTAACCTGAGTTTGCTTCTGTCCTTGAATCTGAGCTTGTTTATGAGGTTTCCTCTTTGATGTTCCAACCATAGAATCATGAGTTTGAGTAGCAGGAACAAACTGACTAACAGGATTTTTCTCCTCGAGCTTCAGACTCTGATCAACATAACCTAACCCAGTTTTTCCTTGCTTCTGGACATCTAGAATCTCCTCCAACTTATCAGTAGCAGAGTTCATCATCCTAACTTGCTTTTTCAACTGATCAAGTTGGGAATTTAGCAGGTTCACTTCTTCTTTTAATTCTGAATTCTGCACTAGAAGTTCTCCTTTTTCAGCCTCCAGTTGAAAAATAGCCTCCTTCTGATCCAGAACTTCCTTGCATACTTCTGCACTTCTACTGTATAGCTTTCTGTAAGTGTCAACCAGTTCATCATAAGAGAGTTTTTGAGCTCTGACTTCAGACACTAGTGAACCCTCAGACTCTGAGTCAGACACAGACAAGGTTTCAGTCTCTAAATACTCTTCAGACTTTGTAAGAACTTCTGATTTCTGAGACTGCAGCTTAACCATCAGACTTGTGTCACCCTTAGCAGATTCATTCTCAAAATCTTCTTCTGAATCTTCATCAGACCATGACACAGCTAGGCTTTTCTTTTGCTTCTTAAGAAAAGTAGGACATTCAGACTTGATATGTCCATACCCCTCACACTCAAAGCACTGCACACCTTTGGCTTGGTTACTTTTCTCCTCAGACTTGGTCTTCTTCTCATCAGTTTGTTGCTTCTTGAATCTGAAATTCTGACCTTTGGTCTTGGATTTTCTGTCAACCTTCTTCAGAATTCTGTTGAATTGTTTTCCAAGGAACACTAGAGCTTATGATAAATCATCCTCATCAGACTCTTGTTGATCATCAGCTTCAGAATTCACAGTAAAAGCTACACCTTTTCCTTTCTTCTCAGTCTGTTTACAAAAAGCAGTCTCAAAGTTCAACAAAGAACCAATGAGCTCTTCAACCTTCATAGCAGAAATATCATGAGCCTCCTCAATTGCTGTGACCTTCATGTCAAATCTTCTAGGCAGGGACCTGAGGATTTTTCTTACTATCTTTTCATCAGACATCTTTTCACCAAGAGAATCAAAAGAATTTGCCATGTCCAGCACATTCATGTAGTAATCTTGTATGCATTCATCCTCCTTCATCTTCAGGTTCTCAAACTTGGTGGTCAGCAACTGCAGTCTGGACATCTTCACCTTAGAAGTTCCTTCATGAGTTGTTTTCAAAATTTCCCAGGCCTCCTTTGCAACTGTACATTGCTTGATGAGTCTGAACATATTCTGGTCCACACCATTATAATTGCATTCAAAGCTTTAGAATTTCCAAGTGACAGATCATCTTCAGCTTTGGTCCATTCTTCTTCAGGCTTCAGAACCTCAGTTTTATTACCATCTTTGTCTGTAAACACAGGATGATCCCAGCCTTTAATCACAGCTTTCCAAGTCCTGCTGTCAATAGACTTTAGAAAAGCACTTCTAATATTCATAGTTTGTGCCATCTAGTAGGGGTGGTCTATTGACATAGCCTCCTTCTCTATCCATGCTTGCCAGATATTAACTCCTCTGGATCTCACCCAAAACACAGGCAGGGTGTCTGCTCTGATGCCAATTGAAATTCTGGCTGGACAGGTTCTGAACAATATGCAGGGCACAATAAATTGCAAAAACAGAGCACAAGCAAACACAATGCAAGAGCAGCAAAATAAAGTGCAGGAAAGTAAAAAGGCACAAGGTTTGTTAACCCAGTTCGGAGTAAACACCTCCTACTCTGGGGGATACCAATCCAGGAAGGAATTCCACTATAGGAATTAATCCTTATGACTCAAGACACTGACTCCCAGTTCCCAGCCTAAGCAATTAACTTCCTCCTAGTCTTGAATTCTACCCAACACGTTGAGTATTAGAAAACCTCTAACTTCCTATCCAAGTAACTGCCCAGTTACTTGAACAACCCTTGACAAAACCCAGTTTCTGAAAACTACCCTGTTTTTAAGAACAACTTCAATAACAAAACTTCATTCGTACCTAAAGGCTTAGAATGAATTACAACTCTATAAAACTCTAAACCAACTCAAACAATGAGTGGTGCACAAATAAAACTTAACAGCTTAAAACTAAGACTCAATTCTCTGATTTTCTATTATGCGTAAGTCTTGAAAGCAGCAGCACTCCTCCTTTTATAACCTCCAACAATCAGAATTAAACTGGTTCAAATCTTCTGAATTGATATGATTCTAATTTATGCAAGGCTCAATTAGGAAACATATAATTCTGCAATGTATATCATCAAAGATATCTTCTGAAAATATGATCTTCATAAATACGAGCCAAATCTTCATTAGATCTTCCACAAATCAATCAGCATTCTAGAAGCATTAATCCATAATAAAACCTTAACATATCTCTCAAAGATTCGCGAAGAAATAACTTGAAAAAGATCAGCTTCTGATGAAGTCAACCAAAGTCAACGCTGGCATCAGACTCTGAATACAGCTTCTGAAGTGCTACAGTGCTTCTGAAGTAACTTTCAGCTTCTGATGGTGATTTCAGCTTCTGAATGACTTCAAAATGAAAAACTTGCAACTAAAGATTTGTTCTAGACATGGAGATGCTACTATTCAACACATTGGATTTGCCAAAATATGCACCCAACACCAAAATACTCAACATGCCTGATTGTTTGTCGGGACTGTCAGTCTCTTAATTTTCTTCAAGTGCGAGACAACATTCATCTTATGCATCATCTGCAACTGAAATACAAAAAATTAAACGAACAACATACCATTAAAAATATAAACATTTCAATAACTAAAAAAGACATAACTATTTAATCGTAAAAATACAATAATTAAAATAAACATTAAACATTTTACGCATAATTAAAATTGACGCGTAATTAAATTGATGCGCGTAATTAATATATTTTAACATAAAAATTAAATCGTAAAATTAAATTAAAATAAACATATCAATTGACGCGTAATTAAATAAAATTAAACAATTATACTTACTTGTGCATCGCTCCAAAGCTGACATGCCACGTGTCTACCGAAATTTGGTAGGAGCGACAAGTCATGTGGGCCCCCAGGAAAACTCTGTGGCGCCTCCTCCTCAGCCTGATGCTGAGCCTCACCCTCCTACTGGTGAGCCGCATGCTCGTACTGAGGCTGATACTCTTCATGTTGTTGCTGATGCTGAGTGGGGTCCACTATCTGGGACGCACCCGTCTGGGACGACGATCCCACCTCCTACTGTCTTCTAACGTCCTGTCTCCTTCGAATAGCACTTTGTGTCATGCTCTCCCTACCTGCTCTAAACCTGTCTGGTCTCTCAGACATATCTACACAACATTTTTAAAAGCAAAAATCAACAATCCAATCTCACTATAATCAACATTAATCAACAATAACAATCCAATTTCTAACTAAACCCTAAACTACCACATTGCACTCAAACTCAATATAATCAACATTAACAATCCAATTTCTAACTAATTTCATCATTAACAATGCAAAAATCAAACAAATTTTCATTGAGACATTTTATCAAACACCTAGAGTGCAACACTCAATCAACATAAAATCTAACAATTTCTAAACCCTAAACTACCACATTGGAGTCAAACTTACTCTAAACAACATCTAAACTATAATTCCTAACTTAATTTTTCATTAACAATCCTAAAAACTAACATGCAAACCAAATTTCTAAACCTAAATATGTTAAATTTCTCCAAAAAAAACCAAAATTTAAACCAGAAAAAGTCAATGCAATAGGATAATAAACACTTACTTGATTTTGGGGTCGAA
Organism: Medicago ruthenica; assembly: GCA_018208015.1. Classification (NCBI taxonomy): domain Eukaryota; kingdom Viridiplantae; phylum Streptophyta; class Magnoliopsida; order Fabales; family Fabaceae; genus Medicago; species Medicago ruthenica. The sequence continues at coordinate 3,627,297 of CM031375.1, read as the reverse complement.
GTTGATGTTGAGTTGCTCAAGGTTGATGAAAATCGCAAAATTTGGGAGAAAATTCGTTTTTTTTCACAAGAACACAGTGGTTCTGTGTTTTGGTTGTGTTGTTTCTATAACAGCATGTAGCGTGACTTAAGTCACCCGAGCCAGGAATGGCCGTTAGTGGACACCTACCACTTTTCACCGGTTAGAGAGGCCCTCTTTAATACATTAAGAAAAGATGTTCACAGGGGCCAGAAAGACTCGGTCATAGGAACTTAGACCGCCTACGCAACTAACTTTGGCTCAGCGTGACTTAAGTCACGCTGATGTACCGAACGTGAAGTCACGAGCGTAGAATGAGCATTTTTGTTTGTGGGAAGAGCAATTTCCATTGCCTTGTATAACTTTTATAATATTTTTACAACAATATCCTCATAAAAAATTGTGAAACATTAAATACATTCACAAATATTAAAAAAAAATTAAATTAGGGGTAGAAAAGTCTTTTAAACAATAAATCTACCTTAAAAGTTGTGACATTTTCTTATAAATAGGAACAAAAAGTTTTTTAAAAATTTTCTTATATATATAGAACCGGAGGGAGTAAATAATAAGCTTTTTTTATTTATTAACGTTTCCAACACAAAGGCTAATTAAGGTAAGAAACTTAATTCAATCCTACACAAATAATCAGTGCTGACTGTATTAAGATTTCCAGTTCCAAACCTTAAACCAGTTTCAAGTTTCAACCTTTATCACTCTTTTATTGAAAACATGTAGGATTTTATTATAATTACGAAAGCATACAAGATTGTATATATGCATACATAACTCTTGCATCTATAATCTATACAATATACACATAATCAAACAAACATAAGATAACAAGTAAAAAAAATTAGTTAAATAAAGTAGGCCTAGATACAAATGTACCATGGCTTGGATGAGTTAATTGTTCAATAAAACCTAACAAAAGGTCATAGCTAACAAAGACCAAACATTGTTATATATTTTCAAAACTAAGACCTGACAAAAGGATGAGTCAACTGAGTTAAAAAAAAAGGACGAGTCAACTGTTCAATAAAACCTAACAAAAGGTCATGTGGCTAAGAAGGATATATATATATATATATATATATATATATATATATATATATATATATATATATATCATGTTATAGCCCAATTACTTTGGCTAATAGTTCAGTCCTGCACCGTCTGCCTACATTTTTTTCTTCTTTCAAGTGATACCACAGACCTTATTGTAAGATTATCGAGAAATGACGAATCGTCGGAGGATGAAGAAGTGGCAGTGGAGGTTTCAATGTCGCTCAAAGAAAATTTTCTTTTAACAGTGTCAACTGTATTGGGAAATTTGCTTTTTTGTTGTGTTGCCACGGATGAACTTGGATCCTCATTCTTCACAGCAATTCCAAAAATAGCTTTCTTTTCATGTACTCCTCGAGACATAGACCGACCATCATAGTCGTCGTCGTCGTCGTCATCAAGGTTTATGATCTCAATATTCTTTTCCAGTTTCACTCTTCCACTAGCTGATACAAAAAGAGATATCTTTAAACTTACATAACATAACATTTGCCAAACATGATAATACTCGAGCAAAATCTTGGAAAATAAGGATGATTTGCAATTTTTGAAGAGAACAAAATAATAAAAAAGAAGAAATCAAAAGAAAATCTCAGACGAGACACTTTAGGTTAGGCTAAAAGAATCCATAACAACTTCTTAAAACATTTTATCCAGGGCATACCAAACCTCAACCCATAATCCAACAAAATTTTCACTATATTTCTTTGTATCAAACTCATTTTCTTTTCGTGGAAGGTGTTTTCTCTTCCAATTTCTAATAGGAGCCTTGTCTGAATGTTCATCTTTGGTTGATTTCATTGCTGACCTTGACACACAGACCATTTAACCCTGACATTCTTGTTTCTTTTTTATGTTTTCTTAGCAGAGTGCTTTTTAGAATCTGAATCACACTTTCCTGACTTCCTTTTCAACAACACTTATGACGGTAGTGATTTTCACATTAGAGCTACAGCAATTAAGTCCCCTTTTTGCTAATGCCCTTGCTGGTTTTGCTACTTCACCAGTAAGAGCATCTGGGTTGAAAATCGTTTTAGGAAACGTGGAGTGTAAAATAATAATAATAATAATAATATACTAGGTAAGAAGCAAGACTCAAAGTAAGCTTCAAAGTATAAACAATAAATGGTTTCAGAAGAGAGAAAAAACAACAGAAATAGAAAAGAGCAACTATATAGTATATATTTAATACTTTCCAAGAGATAAGTTCCTAAAGAGATCAAAAGAATGATCATTCACACCATCTCTTTCTAAGTTCGAAGTAACCTCCCCTACATCACCACTCTCATTCACTACACCCTGCCATCTCAACCACTTTCTTGAGCCTTCTACCCTTGACCAACAATCATGACACAATTGGTCTACAATCAGTTCTCCAGGATCATCTCTCCTACTCTAGTAAAGTTAATGTTTTTGGGTTCCTGAAGCACAGCCGTCTCTCAAGGCTGAAATTAGGGCTCCGCCTCATTAATTTATCTTCCAAAGTAGCTTTCTGAGCAGGTTTGTTCTGCAACTGAGTCAATACGTGTCTTGTCAATTGCATATCGTGAAGGAAAACTTCCCTATAACCAAAATTTATTTGAGGTTCCACAGTTCATGTCAATGCTACTTCCATTTCCATAGGAAAACCAGTTTCAGCTAAAATGAAAGAGTCAACAGCTTGCTTGGGTTGAGTAACATGGAATAAAGATGAATGAACCTTAGAGAGGAAGAAACAAGCATCAAAAGTCACAATTCATTTTCCATCTAGAGACCCAAATTACCATAATATCCCAGTTTTAATTGAGTTTATCTTAGTTATGTCATACGCTCATACTCATACACTAATTTCAAATTATGATGACTAGTTAATGGTGTTTCGATGTGTTTCAATAGTCAATTTATAAAACAAGAAAATCATGTACCAGGCATATCTACCTAGCAATCTGATCTAACATTTATCCGATCACACAGAAATTCAATATTTATAAAGTAACATTAAAAAATGCATATCTTTATAGGCATAAGAGATGTATGCATAATTTCCATATACCTGATGATGCGCCTTGCACATCCTTGTTCCCTTTGCTCTGCGGTTGAGTACTAGCAGCAACTCCAAGAGTGTGATTAGCATCTTCATTTATCTGTAAAGGAGCAGCCTCCTCAACAGTGTCATTTCCGAACTCATCGTCAAGAAAATCCTCTTCATCTTTGTCTTCAATATTAGCAACCATATGATCAACAGGTGACTCCCCCTCATTATTACCACCACAAGAGGCACCTACACTCTTCAAAAGATTGGTATCATCCTCCAACCTCGAAACTCTTCCAACCAGTCCTCTAAACTTTTTGTACATAGACCCAAGTAATATCTCAATCTTATGTTTCTCATCAGCCAACTTACTCTTTTCTTTCCTCAACCTATTTATAGTTTCCAAATTCTTCTTCACTGTTTCCTTCAACTCGCCATTTCTAACCTCAACTCCAGCCAAAGCATTTTTATCACCCTCCAATACACGAACCTTATTCCTAAGCGCATCAAAAGCATTGCTATCATCTAACCATTTCTTCTTCGATTTCCTCAACTCCGAAACTTCATGATCCAATTTACCAATCATTTCCCTCAGCACACCAATTTCATTATTATCCTCCACCCTCTTTTCATTCAACTTCCTCAACTCCAAAATTTTAGACTCTAGTTCACCATTCTTTCTTCTTAACACATCAATTTCATCGCTACCATCAACAAATTTTTTCTTCAACTTCTCAACTTCCCCCTCTAATTCATTTTTCTTCTTACTTAGCTCTTTAATAGTATCACTATTAGCTAATCTATTCACCTTAACTTCTTTCAAAAGTGCTTCATAACTTTCTTGAACTTTCTTCCCTTTTTCACAAATCTCTTCTCTTTTCTTAAACTCAGTCTCAGCGTATAACCTTGAGAGTTTCTCCAACTGAAGCTCCTCTCTGAGTCTCATATACCTATTCTCCAAAACAGCTTCAACACTATCAAAAGTTTCCCATTGACACGTTCCACGGAGTACCATAACAAGCTCATGAATATTCTTTTTTTCAAAGTCGTTAGGGTTTTTGGAATGGAAACCTGGTGGTGACCCAGGTTCAGTTTTGGGTTGAATGTTCATGATAAAGCAGAAAGGTGGAAACTTTAGAAGAAAAAATGGGTTTGTGTGAAAAAGTGAAAATGGGTTTTGCTAAAGGAAAGGATGTAGAAAGAAGAGGGTTGGCGTGGAATGAAATGAGTGAAATGAGGGGAAAAGCTATTATGAAGATGGTGCTTAAAACCTAAAGAAATGGGTGGAAAAAAAAGAAGCGATTATAGAAGAATAAGAGAGTGAAATGAACAAAACAAGAACCACTATCGATTCCTACAAAAGTGTGTTTTTTGTATGTAGTGAAGTTGGTAAAAATAAACCTGCATTTCCTCATTTCTCTCTTTGGTTTTTCACATGTTCCTTCGCATAAGATAATTAAATTAAATTAACTTAAATTAAATGTGGCCACCTATTCAAACATTGATTTTTATAGTTACAGTACACCGTTAAAACATTCCGTTACACCCAAAATTTTATTAATATTTTATAATATTACCAAAATAACCCTGACACCATGTATGTAAACTCATTTAAAGTAGCCTCTAGAAATATGAATTTTACCGGTAACTTAGACGTGAACTCAATTTATGTATGTGTAAGTAAATTGAATTAACGTTTGTTTATTCAATTTGTGGGAATGAATTTGTACTAAGTGAATTCAATTTGAGTAATACTTGAATTAATATACTTAGCCGTTGGCAATCATTCAAAAAATGTTCAGCCGTTTGGTTCATGTTTTGGATTGAATTTGTACTTAACAATTATCCTGGTTCCCTTGTGTTTTTTGTCTCATGTTTGGTTGTTTTTATTTCTCATGTATTCACTTTGTGATGTCCTTCAATTTTAGGACTTTGGGAAGAATAGATCAACAATTAATGTAAACCGATCTCTAAAACGAAAATTCACGATTCATGTTTATCTCTAACACATCAAAAAAAATGAACCCCACAAATTGGACGGAAAAGAATTGAAAACCGACAAGAGAGAGGCTGAGAAAAAATATGAAAGGAAGAGGAAGAGAACGAAAAAGAAAAATGAGTGAAAATTTGATAATAGGTTAGGGGTACTTTTGTCAAATTTGGGTGTAACAAAAAACACATAGAGTGTAATCAGAAAAAATCTTTTTAGAATAATAAAATTTCAATGACCTGTTATTTTGACAAAAGTTATATTTTAGAGTTTCAACGAAATCATAATAATTTTGTTAAATTCATCGTAGATTCAAAAATGTTCTAAGTTAAAAAAAAAACGTTCTAAGTTAAAAATCATAATTTTGGGACAAAATTACATATATGTATTGAATCAAACTATACTCTTATCCTAAAAAACTACACTGACAGGAATTGTTACTCTCTCTCTATCATCATTTTGGAGATTTTGTTTGTTTATAAATATAATTCACTCCATACCCGATCAATGATTTTGATGTTGTTCAAGTTTTTAAGTCAATCTCGTGTGTCCTTCAAATTTTCAATTTAATTTGCCTTTATTTAGATTAGAGTAAATTACACTCCTCTCTCCTAAAAAAAGTTTGAATTACACTATTTTCCCCTCTTATGTTAAAATATACAATCCTCTCCCTTGAAAAGTAAAATTTATACTCCCCTCCCTTATGAGATGCTTGAATTACAATCATCACCCTTAATAATTAAATATGCACTACATTTTAATCTATTTTAACATAAATAAATATTTTTATAATATATACTAATTTTGAATCACCATTTAGAAAAAATAAATTCGTTTCTTTATAATTTAAATGTTAATGATAATTAAATTTAAATATTTTGTTATTAATTTTATAATTTGGAGTATAAAATTCACTTTTAAATAACCATACTTAATCGACTTTAGTAATTTTTCACATATTTTAATTTTATTTTGGGTTGTTTCATATTTTATAAGAGAGTTTAAAACTACATGTTAATGAAATTGTGGAAAAAGAAATAGCGAAAAATATGTATTTAAAAGTTGATTATATAAAAATGGACCGACAATACTATTTTTCTTCGAATTGTGTTATATTATTTTTTTGCTAGATTATTAGGAATAAAAAAAAATTATTGAGGGAGTAAAGCGTAGATTTTAACATAAGAGGGGAGAAGAATGTAATTCAAGCTTCTCTCAAGGGAGACGAATGACATATTTTCCAATATGTTTTGAATAAGAGGGGAGGGAAGTGTATATTTTAACATAAGAGAGGAGAAAAGTGTAATTCAAGCATCTTTGAGGGGAGGAGAGTGTAATTTACTCTTTAGATTATACAATCTAAAACGTTTTTTTGGAATTTTTTAAATTATAGAAGCTGAAAGCTATCAAATTGAAATATTTGTGGTTTTTAATAATATACCGCAAATTTCTCCATCTTATTCGATTTTTATATGTTGAATTGGTAAAACACGTGGATTTTTATATCACAAGATGAACTCTCCTCAAATTGAAATAAGGGAACCTTTCAAGCCAAATTTTAGTTTTTATCAACAATGAGTTGGAGGTGTATGACATTGGGTTCCCCTTTGAAGATGGGAACACCTAAGTATATGAAAGGTAATGTGCCAATATTAAAGATAAGCCTCTGAGCAATCTTGATCAGTCTATGCAGGGGAATACAGCCTGAGATATAGAGTTTTAAGGCTTCAACACTCGACAATAACTATTGGCATATCTCATAGAGGTTAGCAAGGGCCTCAATGTTATAAGCTTTCCCTTTACAAGTTATTATATCATCAACATATAAAATGTGGGAGGGGACATGAAAGGACTTGGAACCCTTGATTAAATCAATTTTGCCAGCTTCACCTAATTTGGCAAAACCTCTACTAACAACTTCTTTTGCAAGGCAAAAGTTTGGCGAAGCCTCTACTAACAACTTCTTTTGCAAGATAGAACAAAAGGGGGAGATATGATCACCCTGCCCGACCCCCTCTCTTACTAAAAAGAAGAAGAAGAAAAAGAAGAAAGAAACCTTCCTTCAAAATGAAATTGGAACAAATAATGTAATCGCTTGTGTTGCGCTGTGATCAGCTAACAAATGTTCAGTTGTAATAACGTTCGATTAACCTTCCATCGACTGAGGAGAAACTCGTATATCCTTAAATCGTTTATCTGTCAATTTTAGCTTGCATGATAATTATTTTTAGGTGTAAAAATTCTCAATACACTCTCAAGTGTTTCAATATCCCTTTATTTTATAAATATATGATAACTCAAGTGTTTCAATATCCCTTTATTTTATAAATATATGATAACTTGTACTTTATGTGGTCTTGTATGTAAGGAAACACATCTTTTAATAAATTTATTTTAAAAAGATAAGCTAATTTGTACTTCCCTGATCCTGTATGTATGCGAAAAAAAAATTAACATCTTTTAAGAAAGTGGGTTATGTGCATTAATTGATGAGAAAAACACACCATTTTAAATTATATCCTTCTTCAGAAGTGTAGAATACACATTTATTATTGAATTTAGAAAATTAGTCAATATTTAATTTAAGGGTAAAATTGAAATAATGACATTAAACATAATAATTGAAGTAGACTTTTATTATATTTCAGACTTTCAATTTTATTTTTACTTATATTTGAGATCAGATGAAGATGAAGTACATTTAGAGCACAAGTTAAAAAAGTTAAGATAAAAGTATTTTAATGAAAATTGTATTTTTAATGTTTTAAAAGTTTAAATATTTATCTTTTCAATACACAATTTATTTTTTAATTCCTTTTTTCGCTCCTTAATTTGTATCATAGGAACACAAGTTAGCATGGCTCATTTATATACGAAAAGTGGAGTTCGTGATCATTTGTATCACATAGAGGCAAATTGAATGATAGTAGAGAAAACTATTGTACCAAAAAATAGTAGGGAAAACTCATTAACACTCTATACGTGGAGAAAAATGTAGCTAAATTACTTGCTCGTGCAAATGCAAGAATCCCATTCATTTGTATCTTAAAATAAGTAGGATCCTTACAAATAAAGTTAAAAAAATAAAGTAACACTTAATCACAATGGTGGTTGTCGTGTATGATCAGCACATCTTTGTGAACAAACGGTATGTAAATATGCAACTACTTCGAAAGGGAAAAAATGTGTGTAGAAACTACCTTCTGCCTACTATTGTGTTACCACTGGAATCTTCTAGCTATAAATTGAAAACAAAACATTTTATTCATCACATACACAACAAAATTATAACTTGTCAATAACTAATATCTTTAGTGTTTTTCCTTCTCACTCTCATACACATTGACATCTTACATGTGGCCGGTGGCCATTGTATTTGTCGCTGAATTTTGAACATTTAAGCGGTCACTTATATGTCCATTAAAGACTCTAATAATTGTCGTTAAAAGTAGTTTATGTTCTAGTGTTACAATGGCCACCACAATGTGTAAGATGGCAATGTGGATGGCCACCGCATCATTTTACTGTTCAAACCTTTGGTATAATCGTCATATATACAGGTACAAATCTACTCACATTAGAGTGGGGCAATTGCCTCCACTAATGTTTGTGTTATATCATTGAAGTATTTGATATTTTAATTATTGGCTTCTCTTAAAATAAAAGATTGTCCCCATGGATTGAAAATTTATATTATAAGAAGAGTTTATGTTATAAATTTTAATGAATCAAATGTGCAAATGCATTTGAGATTAATTTTTTCACATAATTAGAGAGATATTTGTTATAGTGTTGAAAATGAACAAAATTCTACAATACTTTTTTAAATATAAAACACGTAAATAACAATTTTAATTTGTATATGTTAAAGAATTTTTATTTTTTTTGATATATAATAGTATAATGTTTATAATTTCAAATTTTTTTCTCAATGATTCGGCAAAAGAAAAAACATTCCCATTGATATTCGATCTCCAATGTAATGATTTTCATAAAAAAATTCATCGATTTTTGGTCTTGAAAGCACCAAATTGTAAACTAGACATTAAATGAAAATTTTGTATGGATTAAACATAGAATGCAAAATTCTTGCATACGAACATACACAACTCATCATCCTTAGAAATATTTTGTCGCGGTAAGATCGTCCGTGAAAAATGAGTGATAGGATAATGGAGACTATGAGAATAATGATTCATTTAGTTATTCTAAAAAGGAATCTTTAAGGTATATTCATACTATTTTAATATTAGAGACTATTTTAACTAACGAAGTGTACAGTAAACGACTATTTTAGAATTTTGATATGAACTATTGTGCTCGTTAGACGCTTAGGAATCAAAATGATTATTAGTATTACTCTTGGATTTTTGGTACAACATTGTACAATAGTTATTATTATCATAAAATCGCACAAATGAATAGCTAGCTACGAATCCTGGGTTGTATAATTAACAAATAAAACCGGTACAAGTGTCTTTCGCTTTCCCCTGTAATTCAAGTTATTTACCAACATAACCCCGATAACAAATTTATTTTCTTTTTCGTTCTCTACGATTTCTAGGGTTTTCTCTTCCGCAATTGCCAACCTTCTGCGCATTTTCTTCCATTTGATCCCCTACCAGGTCTAACTCCAATTCTTCGATTTCTCTCCCCTTCTGCTAATTCCGTTTTTGTCGCAGTTCGAGGTAAGTTTCTTCTATTTTTTACGATATTGTTTCAATTTTCGATTAAGTTCCCTGGGTGGGTGCTACCTCAAATTTTGATTTGCTTTGTTGTATCAATTTTTCACATGCTTAATTTTAATTCTATTATGAATGAAGTTAGAGTAGTTTTGGCATCTCCGTTGTTAATTTCTTTTTACACGCTAATCATATCCTGTTTGAATTGGCTTATTTGACCTCATCTACTGCCTTAAGCACTTGTGACACTGTTCGGGTTAACTTGTGAAAAGACCGTATGACGTGTTTAAAAGTTTTTTTAGCTTATTTCTATAAGCTCTCAAGGATAGGTTATGAAAAATTGAAAATAGCTTATACACTATACTAATACTAAAACAGTTTGAATTTATATTACCTTCTGTTATAGAAGTAGCTTATTCAAAACTTATATGATGAACACTTATGCTATAAGCTGCAAAATAAGATGTTTATCAGAGTCTAGGTTGCTACTTTTAATCTGATGCTTGAATGCACATCTACTGCTAGTTGATGGCTTTTTGTTGGTATTTTATTCTGAATATATTTCATTAAGTTAAATTGTTTTCGTATAAGCTACAAACTGTTTTCATAAGCTATATTGGAGAACTTATGAATATAAGCTGAAAACAGTGTACGAACAATGTCATAAATTGTTTTCATAAGTTCTCCCAAACTGTTTCGCAAAACTGATATAAATAGATAAGCTTAAATAAGCCAATCCAAACAGGCCAATAGTCATTTGGTCTTTCACATGCTAATCATATGTGCACTCCACAAAGTCTTGTGCATTTGTGTTTTTTTAATTTTCTTGCATTCCCCAAGGGTTCAAAGCTGTTGCCTATGCTATCAACTTTAGGAATTTTATTTATTACACACTGATGGAATACTTTTTTACTATTGTTAGCTGCTTTCGTACAAATATAATTGGAATGATACAAGCAATGAATTGTTCACTTTGTGTTCAAATTGCAGCATAAAAGAAGCCGCTTCAAATGAACAAGTATGGCTTGAACCTTAGGCCCGCGAAGTCGAAGAAGCAACCACCAAGGCCGTCCATTGCCCTCGGCTTTAATGAAGATGATGATAATGATGTTGAAAAAGAAATTGCTATCCAGGCTAGCAAGAGTAAAAGTCTCAAGGAAGTACGTCAACCCTACATTTTTATCTGGTTGTTGTTATTATGAACGTTGTATTTGTTTGTGCAGATTATGATCTAATTTCCGTGTGTGTGTTTTTTATTTTTCCTTTTCCCTTTTTAAGGTTGAGGAGCAGCAAAGAAAAGCCTTGGAAGAAGATCCAACCATATTTGATTATGACGGAGTCTATGACAAAATGAAAGAGAAAGTTGCTCGTCCATTGATACAAGATCGTGAAGAGAGAAAGGTACGGTTGCAGTTCGTACACTTTTTTCAAAATTTCAATCAAACTACACTGCATTATGTTTATAGCTCGGTAGAGAATCATAACGGAAAATCTATGCCAAGTTTCATCATATGAGTTATGACCTTTGCAATATGAAAGTGCATATTCACATACTTACATGACGGATCCTAGTAAAATTGACTGTATCTTTTTTTGTTTTTGTTTTGCTGTTATGTTATCTTTTAATTTAAAATAGTGTTTTCATTGGTTTAGAGAAGGTTGAAACTTGAAAGTAGTGAAAATAGTCATGTGGCTATTCCTTTCCAATAGTTTTGTTTTATTTGTTGTTTATTTTACTTTCTTGGGGGGGTAATGCTGAAATGTGTTCATTTTGGGTAATTTGGCAAATAACATTGTTACTCATCAACTTTTAATCATTGATGCAGCCAAAATATATCCAAAACCTGATTCAGAAAGCGAAAGAGCGAGAGCAGTATCGTGAGATTGTATATGAGAAAAAGATTGCCAAGGAGAGAAGCAAAGACGATCACCTCTTTGCTGACAAAGACAAATATATTACAGAAGCATATAGAAGAAAGCTTGCTGAACGAGAGAAACAGATGGAACTAGAACGTATACGTGAACTTCAAGAGGAAAGAGAGGATGTATGTTCCTGCTTTTTTAAGTAATTCATTAATCATTATGTTCTTTTCATATCTCTTCTTGTCTATTGTTTTCGTTTCTTTCTCCCTCAATTTTTTCAGTTAATTTGGTATGCTTGTTTATGGTTCAATTCCTATATCTATATTTTAAATTGCTGACATAATTTGTTTTAATTATTTGCATAGGTTACAAAGAAGACGGACTTTTTGCTTGATTTTTATACAAACCTTGATAAAAATGTTGCTTTTGGTGCCAAAGATGCTCAAGGGAGAAAACGTGACAATCTGGCCGAGAATAGAGTTCCAGAGAAGCGTGAGGGAATGAGCCCTGATGCATCAAATCAGCACCAGGATGGTAATACAGATGAAGAGCAACATTCATTGGCTAAGACAAGTTCACCAGAAGAGTCTCTAGGGAAAAAGATTGGCAATCAGGGTGAAACTTCAAATCTTTCTAATAGACGTGCCAGTCCCTTGGCTATGAAGACAAATCCTGATGCTTCTGCAGAGGAAAAGAGTTCAGTTGAGCAGCCACCAGCTTCACAACCAAATCCTGAGCATCACAAAAGAAGTCAAGATGCTGTGGCTGCAGCAAAAGAACGTTTTCTGGCACGTAAGCGAGTAAAGCAACAGTGAACCATTTCCAGCTTTTGCTTAGAGATGTCTAGTGACACATACAGGTCTTTTTAGTATTTGGTGTTTGATTTAATACCCATAATGTTGTGTCACCTTTAATGCTAAAGAACTTAGGAGTCATAGAATGAACTGGTTCCTCGGTGGCAGTGTACGATATTCTGCCAGTTACATGGAATCTATGTTTGGTGCTTATATATACCCTTTTTTTTATTTAACCCGTAAGATTTTTTTAGGAATCCTTTGTTATTTTATCATCATTGTTTTCATCTTCACAAGTTTCTTTGTGGTTCTCAGTTCTCAGTTGGCTTTTGTCTCTTCTCTGGTGTAATTTTTCTTATTGGATCAAACCCCAATCTTTAGATGGTTGAGTAACCTAAGTTTGCATAGTTGGAGGTGCTGCTTATGTCTATTTTGCAATGTGAATAAATCTTAAGTTTAGAATTTAGGGGGCTTTATTTTTTTTTTTTAGTAAAGGATGCTTTATTGTTGTTGACTGACTGAAGTGGAAACTATGTCCCTTATATAACACTGAAATACAGAGATGTTCTTGTTATGTTATGTTCTACCCTTCTATTTTCAAGGCAGAATTGTTTGAGAGTTTCCATAAATTAAGATAAATCATCTTTCACACTCCCTAAAGTTGGGGAAAATTGTATTGAACTCCCTAAACTCTATAAATGACACTCTAACCCCCACTAGTTTTCAAAAAGCACCCACCTCCCCTCTTCATTAGCGGTGTTTAAGTCTCTGTAAACTTGAAATAAAAAAAATTCACAGCCCGTTACCTCTACTCGTCACTTTAATTCATAGATTCATTCGCCTAACCGCTTTGTATAGTATGTTTCGTCCCTCCCGCCTCTCCGTCATTGTTCTCAGTTTCATTTATTGAGACATGTTGTAATTGTTTCATTTGACAACAACAAAGACATTCGAATTCTAACCATATAAGGGGAGATCTTATTTCTGGTATCGGGTTTGGCTGTGAGCATTATTTTTGCATTACTTATCAAAAGTGTTTTTGCTAAAATTACATTTCTATTTCAATAAATTTTGAATATTTCAAGCTTGCTATATTGCACATATGCCACTGGATTAACATGACGATCCAATTTGGTAAAAATATATATATATTTTTTTTGAGGGAGCAATTTGGTAAAAATATGTAGCCTAAATAAAAAATCCTTTCAATTGGTTTCGTAATTATTTTGAAACCTTTTACTAGGCAAAAACTCCTTTCGATCGGCTATGAATAATAATCCATGTTAGATTACTTGGAGCAGGATACAATTTCTTTTGTGAACTACAAATATTAAGATGTTGTGAGTGAAAATATATTCTTAATCTCGTTATCAAACTACTCCTTCACTCTTTTCATTCACTTCATCGAGCTTAATTAACTCCTTAGTTTTTGCGGCCTCCCAACTTTAAGGTACTGCCTTTGTCCCAAAGAGTCTTCGCTTAGCTCATATAAAGACAATAATAGAAATAGAGCAACATCTTTACTAAATTATCTTATTAAATATGACATGTTCACTAGAACACGAGAAACTCTTATGACGTCGCAATACTTTGAACACACAATTTAGGTACGCTCACTAAAATGAAATAAAATAGAAAAAAAGAATTAAATAATAGATATTTTTCTAATAATTAAATGGTACGTACTTTTATGTATGTGTTCAAATCTTGTGCCCAAAATCTTCTGTCCATTCAAATATTTTCCACTAAACATAATATTAATTAGAGTATAATTTTATAAATAAAAAAAAAGTAGAGTACTTTGAAGAAAGGCAATTCATATTGTTAAAGTTGAATGTGAATTTATTCCGAGTAATCTACATAATATTAGAGAATACATTTAAAAAGAAAAAATAATGTGACCTTTATTTTGCAAATATGACACGAAATATTCAATAAAATGGAAACTCGTTTTGTCCACTTCGTAGAGTAGATATGCTTACCTTACCACTAGTTGGTGAGACATGTTAACATAAGTGTATACTTTTCTTGTCAAGGAATAAACACTACGAAGCCAGGTGTGAGCTGTGTTGTACTCTGGCCTATAGAAAGTGTGCACCGGCTGCTTGTGTTGCTAGCTGATTTAAAGTTCACAATGTATATTTTTTGTTTTGTTTTGATTATTAGTGAAGCGTGACTCATGTGTGCAACAACCCTATGACAAATTTAAATTAAACAAATTCTAATGCTTTATATTTTTGGCGGCTAATATGGTACGGTGCCTCTTAAGTAGTAAATAAATAACATCTAAAATGATCACAATGATGTCAATGAATATAATATTGATATTTGATGGGGTGAGCACTGACGTACCAAAATAGTACTCAAGACAAATAAGTTAGTTGATATGTCTACAAGGACTGCATGTGATATGGTGAACAAAAAGTTGAAGACTTCTTTTGACCTCGTAAGTTCTCATGCTATGAGTAGTATAAATATATAGGGAAAGAAGCAACCTTAAACATCTGCACAACAATTAAGAACATATACACTAGATTTTCTGCAAAGGGAAATTAAGATCATTTGACAAAGAGGAAAAATAAGCACAAATGGGAGAACAAGTGAGCAACAAGCAGATTCTAGCTTTAGACTACATAACTGGTAATCCAAAACAAACAGACATGTATTTGAAAACCTCTACCATTAGCTTACAACTTCCTAAAGATGCTTCAGAAGCTGTTTTGGTTAAGAACTTAGTTTTATCTTGTGATCCTTACATGAGAGGAACCAAAAGAACAGGCAAAAATAACCTCTTTTATTCCTTCTCTCCTGAGTCAGGAAGTACACAATAACACAATTTTTTTATATTTAATCATGTCGTCTAACTTTTTGTTTGTACTTATATACTCCCTCCGTTCCAAATTAATTGTGGTTTTATTATATCCAAAATAAGTGTTGCAATGTTCATTACTTTTTTCAAGTATACATTTAAATTAAAATTGTCTACACGACTTTCATTAATTCTTTTAATTGGAAAAGAGAAAATTATTTTTTTTAAGGAGGAAAAGAGAATTATTATTAACTGTGGCACTAACCCTTTTTACAACCGATTTGAATTTTATCCTTTAAGATTACGAAGTCAAACTGTAACAACTCGTGGACACAACATTCTTTAATTTACTTATGACTTTTCATCTCTGCAAAAAGCCTAGGACGACAAATTATGTTGGAACTAAGGGAGTCATATAATACTCATGCTATGATTAAGTATTATAAGTATTAGATATGTGATTATCTCTTCTAGAGGTTTAATTTTGTGATGCTAAAATGTTTCTCTTAGCCAATTGTTGGATATGGAGTATGCAAAGTGTTGGATTCTAAACATCCAAATTTCAAAAAAGGAGACTTGGTTTGGGGAGTCACCAAATGGGAAGAGTATAGCATCATCACCAAGACTGATAGCCTCATCAAAATTGAGCATGCTGATGTACCTCTTTCCTATTATACTGGATTACTTGGTAAATATTTTGGTACTTTTATTCTTAGTGAGATGCATTATTAATATGCACAAGAAGCATATTATAACAATTAGTTGTTAATTATATATGTAGGTATGCCTGGTATGACTGCATATGCAAGTTTCTATGAAGTTGGTGTCCCTAAGAAAGGAGATTATGTCTTTATCTCTTCAGCATTTGGTGCAGTCGGTCAACTTGTTGGTCAACTAGCAAAATTGATGGGATGTTATGTTGTTGGAAGTGCTGGAAGTAAATATAAGGTTGAGAGAACACTTTTACTTGATAAAGTAATTGCATTTATTTATCTAGTATGAAGAGTAAGCCTAATTGATATTGTTTTGTGTTCATGTCAATAAATAAGGTTGATATATTGAAGAACAAGTTTGGGTTTGATGAGGCCTTTAATTACAAGGAGGAACAAGACCTAGATGCAACATTGAAGAAGTAAGTGCATAATTGACATTTAGCTTATCTTGAGCTAAATTAACTTGTATACCAAAATTAATAGGGCTAGTAAAGTTTTTCGCTTAGGTTTCTGAATTTGTTATCGTAGTCGACAATCAACTTTTTATATCTCATAGAATACAATACTTGTTTTAGGCCTCACTTTTTGCTGGGCCGATGTTAATTATCAAGAACCTAAGGAAATCCATTTTTCTCAGCTAAGATTAGATATTTTGTTTTTTGTGACAGTACTCTTCCAACCTCTTTTGTAATGAATGCTCAACATGTATACAATCTTTTGTTCTGTTTCAATTGTTGATAGGTACTTACCTGAAGGAATAGACATATACTTTAACAATGTTGGTGGAGACATGCTTGAAGCAGCCCTTCTTAACATGAGACGTTGCGGTCGAATTGTGGTGGCTGGAATGATCTCACAGTATGAACTTGAAGAGCCTCAAGGCATAAAAAATTTGGTCAACATCATATACAAGCAGATTCAAGTAGATGCATTCACAGTATATGATTACCATCATGTATATCCTAAGTTTTTGGACACAATTTTGCCTTATGTTAGGGAAGGGAAGATAACATATGTTGAAGATATAGTTAAAGGCATTGAGAGTGGACCAGCTGCATTAGAAGCAATGTTCACAGGCAAACGTAGTGGCAAACAAGTTGTTTTAGTTGCTGATGAATAACTTAGTGTAGCCTTAATCCATTTCATTTTGGTTTTAGATTTGTCATTGTAACTAGGGATGGCAATGGGTACCCCATGGGTAGGGTATAGTACTCCTCCCCATGCCCGTGTTTATAAAAAATGTCTGTACCCGAGCCCGTACCCTGGTGGGCAACAACTTTAGTGCCCTTCCCCATACCCTCTGGGCACCTAAGTGCCCATACCCGGACCCATTACCAGCACTTTAATTATGAAAAGACAATAAAAAACATCACAATTGAAATAAAAATATGATCCAATAAATTTCAAATAAATTAAGCAGCTTTTAAGTTAAGATTTAGACTTGAATAGCTAAATAAATTAATTAATTGTACAGTAAAAAATAAATAAATTATATATCATATTATATAAATACGTATATGCGGGTTGCGGGGCTGGGTAGTATAGTACCCATACCCGTTTAAATTTGCGGGTAATTACCTGGACCCAAGCCCGAACCCATGAAAACGGGGTTTTACCCTACCCATTGTGGGTATTTTTTGCGGGTGTACATCGGGCATGAGTCCAATTGTCATCCCTAATTGTAACTACAATTTCAAGAGACTGTGTTGCGAGTAATAAACAGATTGTTATCTTTTGTTCAACATTAGACATTTACTAATAAACGTATGCTTTTCATTTAGCTTTAACTAACAATAAATAAAAATAAATAAATAAATACAAGATGGAGCATATAGTCTATAGTTATTCAGTTGATTATTAACTAAACTAGAAGTGATGTCACGACAAGTTTCACTCTTTCTTTTTTACAATTTTAGTTTTTTTTTCGTATCCACCGAATTTGTAGATTACTAATTTTGCTACGAAATTTATCTTACTAAACATATGTAAATGCTAAGTGTGTGTCTAGTTTTATTTTTTATTTTAGAGTAGCTAAAATTGATTTCACAGATATATAATTTATTTTGACAAATTTGATTACTTTCAAGTAGACTTAATTTTATCTATAGAATTGATCTAACCTGAATTTAAAGAGCCCATTTGTTACATTTTTTTTATAAAATTTGTTTTCTTAATAGATAATCACTTTTAGAAATTTATGTCTTTGTTACAACTTTTTGAAAAAGTGAAAATCTTAAAAAAAAAAAATCTAAAATTTACCTTCATATGAGAATCTTTTGAGCACTTTCTCCATAAAATCATTTTCTATAACTAATATTTTTGTAAAAGTAATTTTTATTATGCTAAACAAACAAAATAACTTCTAATTATAAAAATCTCTAAAAATTAATCTTTAAATTATTACATATAAAAATAACTTTTTTTATAACTCGTAACAAACATACCTAAAGTTTATAACTTTTGATTTTGGAATTGACTTTTAAACTCAAATTTATTGTTCACTCACACTTATATGAATTTTTTCAAACACAAATTATTTTACATTCGACTTACTTTTAATCAGAATCAAATTACAAAATCAGTTTATTTCCAAAACACAGATTATTTTACACAAAGACAGTTTTTCATAGTCCCCAAAATCAGTTTTTCACAGATTCAAATCCATTTTTTTTTTTGGGACCAATCTAACAAGTAACGGTAATTTTGCGCGCGCGTTTGCATAAACGTTCAAATTCATAAATCCACATGAAATTGAAATTGAAACTTGAAGATTTTGGAAAAATGGAGGGAAAAAGAATGGAATTGGAATCACAAAAAGCAGAGAACGCGATTCTTCTACTCATCAAAATCAAAGGTTCTTCTTCTTCTTCTTCACATATCCAATTTCCTTAAACCTAATAATTCAATTCATTCGTTTTTGAGTTCAGAATTCACTCGAAATTTGCTCGTTAACCTAACCAACGGAAACTCACCGATCATCCTCATCGATCGATTCAAAAATCACTGTTCCCTTCCAGATTCCAACTGGTTCGTTCCATTCTTAATCTCAAATATCACATTCTCGTTATATTGTATCGCATTTTACTACATTCATCATTTTCTTATTAATTTCTATGTTTTCAATGCGATTATGCAGCTTCTGTGGTTCCAATTTGCCGTGTGGAAAGGAAGTTCTAACACTTTGCAAGGAAACGCATGTTCACAGATTAGGTCATTCACTCTATCTTTTGCTTTCATCAATGAGCACTTGTTCTTTAATTATATTATTACTGTTGAAATTAGGTTTTGAGTTTCTTTCCAATTTTGGTTTTAGATGTGATGTTGAGAGTTTTGCTGATTGTTCAGAAGCTTTTACAAGAAAACAAACATAGTTCCAAAAGAGACATTTATTACATGCATCCATCTGTCTTTTTGGGTAAGTCCAAAGAATTTTGCAACATATGGTTAATAATACTCTTTTTAGTATAGTTGATCTTGTATTGATTTTCAATAGGTAATTAATGATTGTCAACAATTATCTCTGTATCACCGACACTTCTGATCTATGAAGCCCTAACATTTCTGATCTCTGTATCACAGACACATTTGATTATATAAAATTACGTCTTTTTCTCAAATTATTATCGGTGTCAACATGTCAGTGTCGTAACGGTGTCCGTGTCTGTGTTTGTGCTTCATAGCTTCTGATAGAAGCCGTGTCTGGTGTCTGGCATGTCTCGGTGTTGGACACTGATGTGTGATTACATTCAATCATACATTTTTTTTCTTCAAATTTTACCGTGTTGACATGTCTGTGTCAAAGTCGAGTCTGTATCTATGTCGAGGCTTAATAGAGAATTATTCAGAAGCCTTTAGTCAGAATCTTACTAAGATTCTTCATTGTACTCTGGTTTAGTTTGTCACAATCTTATAGATGTGAGACTGTTTAAAAGCTGGTGCCATGATATTTACTAATTCTTGAAAGATTTGTTTGTAGGGTAATGGTTTATCTTCCCCTTGACATAAAATAACATTCTT
Source organism: Medicago ruthenica (assembly GCA_018208015.1). NCBI lineage: Eukaryota > Viridiplantae > Streptophyta > Magnoliopsida > Fabales > Fabaceae > Medicago > Medicago ruthenica. Next base: position 3,607,335 of record CM031375.1, on the reverse strand, counting down.
TTCATGTTTTCTATTTATTTAAACAATGCAGACCAGTCGGTTGTGAACCATGCTATCAGTGATATATGTGTCCTGATGCAGTGCAGTCGCCATAACCTCAATGTGGTAGATTTTCTGCACTTCATCGATTTATTTCTGTTTTTATTTTGGTGACTACTAGGGTACCCATGGAAGAATGGTGGGTAGTTTACCTCAACCAATAAACATTAGCCACATAAACACATTTTTAAGTGGTATCCATGAACTATCTTGACCCCACCAATAAATTGCTCATTTTCATTGGTTGGTGGGTAAATTACCCACCATTCTTTAAAGGTAATCTAGAAAAAACCTTTTATTTTTCGTTTGGATCTCTTAATTCGGTGGATTTTGGTAAATAAAACCATTATGTGATTTTTATAGTATGTTTCTCTTGCTGAATATTCATTTCAAATAGGAAGTTAACCATGTTTCGTCGTTATTTTCATTTTACTTTTTGTAGGTTTCTGCCGGGAATGGGTACTTGATGAGATCACACTCAATCATGGAATATGCACTTTTCTGCCAGAATTAATTTTATATGAAAAATCGTGATAGTTTTATTTTCACATGTGATACTATTTTATGATGTGTACATTTGTATAAAACAAATTATCGCAACTGACGCTGTGAATCCCTGGCCCTGATGCATCTAAAAGTTATGAACTTCTGAGACCTTTTGTTGTTTTCACAAGTTTCATTGATATCATAATGATGTCAGTGATAAAATATGATTCCATTATGATTCGTCCTAGTCTTTGCTTGGAATTAACGGGGATACTATATGCGCCTTCAGTCATTTAAGTTTCTATCTCTGCTGCATTAGCAATTATCAATCACTTTTCAAGGCTGATCAATTAATAAGACCGATGGATCAAATTTGTTTCTACTATAGGTTAGTTATGGGCTGGATAAGATTTGTTGAAGGAAAAAAGATATTTGACTGCATCAATTATCCCAACACTGTAAGAACTAAGAACTAACCTTAATGTAGTAATTAATTTTTACCATCTAAATTACATACTGACATTTAGCTTTTCTGCAGGCCCACCCTATTCCTGTTTATGTTGAAGAAATTAAAGGTATCGTATTTTCTGGGTGAATGCACTGCATTGTTTTAGTTTCCTTCTAATACCATTGTCTACTAAATATTAAATAAAAAGTGACAAGAGCCGAGGACTAACATTGCTTAACTTTTACCCATAGATATCGTAAGCACGGCTTATTACATATTAGTTGTCGAGAAAGAATCAGGTAAGCAAATGCTGTATTTTTTGGGGTAAAACAAGGAGAAACATGAAGCTTTTTTTCTTTTTTTCTTGAGACTTCCTATTGAAAAGATAGTCAATGTTGAACTTGCAGTTTTCCAGAGATTAGCAAATGACCAGTTCTGCAATGCAAACCATTGCATTGTCATCTCTGTAAGCAATTTTATGAAGACCTTAGCTTCTTTTGATTCAATACATCTTTGTATTAATTCTATCTTTTTACGGGGAAGAGGCTACCCATATATTCCTACAAGAAGGTGCGAAAAATCTCGTCCACTTTCCTTAGATATAATGCTGCCAAGCCATATGCCAGCTTGCCTTTTGTTCTGCACCATATGAATGTGGTAGTTATTTTTGATTTTATGCATTTTGTATCCTAACAGGTTTTTGCGGCTTCTGGTTGACAATTTGCACATACCTGCTTATTGCTTGGTAGATTGTGATCCCTATGGCTTTGATATTTTAACCACTTATAGATTTGGCTCAATGGTTAATATTTGTAAGTTTATCAATTCAGAAGTACTTTGACATGCATATCATTAGTTACAGGGTTCTCAACATGAAATATACTGGATTTTTGAGTGGATTGAATCCCTGTCTAAAGACCGAGTTTCTTTTTCGTAGTCTGTTTGACTAATCCATTTTCCACTGTTCTTCTAGCAATTGGCTTATGACACGAAACATCTCTGTGTCCCAGAGATACATTGGCTTGGAGCTTTTCCTTCAGATTCTGATAGATACTTTGTTCCAAAGCAGTGCCTCCTTCCTTTGACTGCTGAAGGTAGCTACTGATATTCCTTGTGCGGCTTCAGATTTGCATAGTTGCATATTTGATCTAATGAATATGGTGACTTAAATGTTTTCTTATCAGACCAGAGAAAAATTGAAGCCATGTTGCTTAGGTGCTACCTGCAAAGGGAGGTCCCAGAATGGAGGTAATATTTATATACATTCCATCTGTCTTTTTGTTCAACTGGTTTGAGATTTTATAGCTCGTGTCTTATGTTAATGTTTTGTTATGAAGGTTGGAGCTCAAAATGATGTTGCAGAAAGGAGTGAAGTTTGAAATCGAAGCACTCTCTGTTCATACACTTTCATTCTTGACAGAGTCTTATATACCATCCAAAATTCATGGTAACGTTAAAATCTAACTTGCCGTACATTTGTGTCTTAAGCCCAAAACAAGCAATTGGGCTCGCGTTCATTTCATAATGTACCATTTGTTATCCTTTTGCAATGTAAGTTACTTGTCAGTTACAGAATGGTTTTGTTGGTATTTTAGAGTAGTAGGAGGTAAGTATAGGCTCTTTTGATCAATTTTTGTCTAACAATTAAAGATTCTATAAACCAATATTAACAAGGATGTAGTGAGAGAACCCGTAAGGCTGTAACTATGCTTTAAGCAGTAAGGAATGTTTAATTTTTTGGCAATGTGTTTTGTTTGCTGGTACCGTGTCTGTCTGTGCTTTGGCCGATGGGTGTAATGCCAGAAACTTCACGATTCTAGTGTAGGACAGGGTAGTATTAATTGGATTATATGTTCTTGTAAGAGTAAGTTTGTGCGTTACAAATGACTTAGTGATCACGGGCTAAGATTTTATCTATGATGAATGGCATGTATGCAACTTGAAGTATAAATTCTGGCTCTTTAAAAATTCTACATAATAAATTCATAAAAAATGAGCCTAAAACTTCAAAATTCTACTGTGGCTGCAAATCTTAAAAAAGTTACAAAAAATTTATACATTGTCTCATCCCGAGTTGGTTCTTCTGATCCACCAGTTACAGTTTTCTTTATATTTATTTTTCTTTCTATTGATTTTTCTTTGAATCTTTTTTTTTTATCTTAAATATCCCTTCGAGAGCTTTTGTATATGCCTTTCCTGAATAGATGGATATCTATTTCTTAACATGATATTTTAATTGCCTTTAACTTATAACAGAATTAGTCATTAGGCTAACAAATTAAACTAATCCAAGGTAGAAAATAATTGGTACATATTGGAAACATTTAAGGAATACAATTAAGATCAAAATGAACCGTCAAATTTCCTTCAGTAATCATTCATAACACTTTTGTGTTTACATCCAAAACAAAGTTACTAAAAATTTATCAAAAGATACCAAGACCACTCTAAGTGGTAATTGTTCATAGCACTTTTGTATTTACATCCAAAATAAAGTTACTGACCATCCATCAAAAAGATACCAACACCACAATAAATGGTTCATAACACTTTTGTGTGTATTACATCCAAAATAAAGTTACTAAGTTACTGATTACTTCAAAAAAAAAAAAAAAAATAACAAGACATCAATCATTGTGTGAGCCTCCTGCTAATGCCATATGAAGTCTTAAGTGTCTTGCCTTCATGCATGGACCAATCTTTGGGTCTCTCTCTGGTTCCTCATCAATACCATCATCTTCAGGCTTCATCAATACTATCACTATCTTCAATTACAAGTGGGCTGCTTGCATCTTTGCCTGGACCATCAATCATCTTGGTTTTCAATGATCTAAGTCTATCACTGGACCTGACTTTGGCTTTCTTGACATCCTTAACATGTAATGGTTTTGACTTTCTTTTTTCCCCCTGTAAAATATAACTTACACAATCAGTTACTTGCAACAATTCACTCACACATGCAAATGCTCAGATACTTACATTTGTAGGATCAGGCACATAAGGTATTGCAACTGGCGCATTTGCAACATGTAATGTTTTTGACTTTCTTTTTTTTCCCTGTAAAATGTAACTTACACACTCAGTTACTTGCAGCAATTCACTCACAAACGCAAATGCTCAGATACTTACATTTGTAGGATCAGGCACATAAGGTATTGCAACTGGTGCATTTGCAACAGGATCAACCTGACTTGCAGAAGTTACTGCAACTGGTGCAGGTACTTCAACATGACCAACTGGTGCAGAACAATGCAGTTTTTGAGATAACATTTCAAGCACATCATCTTCAAACATAATATCAGCTAAGATATTTGGGTCAATTAAATAACACCCTAGTCTAAAATAATGTATAAAAACAGTGTAAATACACACCTACATAATATGATACAACACCTACTAGAAATACAATACCCATTAGAAATACAATAAAATATACATAATACATACAAAATACAAACATTATACATAAGGTGTGCTTAAAGTATACATATAATATCAATACAGTGTAAAGAAATTATAGGGACCACTTACTAATTTAACCTTCGAATATATATGACTTCATCAATGAGGTCTTGTTCAATTACTAGTAGCCTCACAAGTTCAAAGAAATTATAAAATATTGCCTACTACTTGCTTCAATAAAACAGGAAAATCACGGTTCCAGGCCAAGCTACCTAGCAATCTAACGAAACATTTATTTGATCACACATATTGAATTCAATTCCATACCTGATGATGCATCTTTAACTTCAGACTCTGATGATGCCTCTTTCTCTATGTCTTTCTCTTCAGAATCAGCAGCCATAAAATCAACTGGAGGATCCCCCTCGTTGTTTCCACCGCCAGAGACATTTAAGCTCATCAAAAGTTTGGAATCATCCTCCAGCCTTGAAACTTTTTCATGCAAGACTCTAAACTTCGTTGTCCAAGACTCGAGTAATATGTCAATATTGCGCTAATCATTTGCTATTTTCGTTCCTCAATTCTCTTATAGTTGCCAAATTCTTGTTTACTGTTTCATTCAATTCACCATTTTTAATCTCAATTCCAGCCCACACATTGCAATCTTCCTCCCATTTTCCCTTCAACTTTGTCAACTCCAAAACTTTATTCTCCCTCTCACCAATCATTTTTCTTTGCACACCAAGTTCACGGCCATCCTCCGCCTTTTTTTCCGTCAACCTATTAACCTCACACTTCAACTCATCATTCTTTTTTCTCAGCACTTCAAATTTGTTCCCATCCTCCACCCTATCTTCCTTCAACTTATTAACCTCACACTCCAACTCATCATTCTTTTTTCTTAACACTTCAAGTTCATGGTCTTCCTCCACCTTTTTTTCATTGAACCTGTCAACCTCACACTTCAATCCAACGTTTCTCTTTCTTAGAAAATCAATAGTTTCCTGACTTTCTTGTTTCAACTTATTATGAGTTTTTTCAGCCATCTTGGCTTCCTTCAAGAGAGCATTATAACTTTCTTGTACTTTCTTCATTTTCTGACAAATTTCCTCTCTTTTCTTTAACTCTTCCTCAGCCTGTAACCTTAAGAGTTTCTCCATTTGAAGTTGTTGTCTTTCTATCTTAACATTTTGCTGTAAGAGTTGAATCTGGTCTCTGAGTGCCAAATCCCTTCTCACCAAAACACCTTCAACTCTTTCATAAGTTTCCATATGTAAAGATCCAAGCAATACTTGAACAAGATCTGGGATAGACATTCCTTCTAAGTCCAGAGTTTCCATATGATATGCTCCAATTTCATCATCTTCCTCTCTATCGAGAATCACGTGGTTGGAGGAAGGTGACCCAGGTTCGATTTTGGGTTCAAGGTTCATGGTAAGGCAAAAAGGTGCAAACTTTAGAGGAAAAAGTGAGTTTAGCTGAAAAACAGAAAATGGATTTTGCTAAAGTAAGGGGTTTTTCGATGGAAATATGTAGCTATCTGTGATTGTGTGACTGTGCATAAAGAAAAGAGGACAAAAGAGGAAGCTTGAGTGGGTTTTGGTTGAAAATATAGCTATCTGTGGGATTGCACTTGTGTTAATGTCATCTAACATTGCCCAATCCAATTGTGATACGTGGCAATAAAATTTTTTTAAACATAAAAAAATTAGAGAGAATAGTTGAATTGGATTATGTGTCACAATTGGACTGGCCAATGACATAATGTCACGTGACATTATGTCACACAAGTGGTTTCCGCTATATGTGATTGTGAGCAAGGAAAGGAAGAAGAAAAAATATGTTTGGTTGATGTGTGGAAGGATATGAGTGAGGAAGATACGAAGATGAAAGGAAGAAGAAAAAAGCGATTATAGAAGGGGAAAACAAACAACTTTTTTGTTCTCTCTAGTTCAAGCTGAGTCAACGTGTGTGTCAGTGTGTCTATTCCTTTGTCTTTCCCATGTGTGAGTTTAGGTCATCTTTTCCCCTTTTTATTACCCACTAGTTAAATCCTATGGGTTTTTATTTTTATTTTTTCTAATTCTAAAATTAGGGGAAATGCTAATTCATGTTCTTAAGATACAAATTTAGAAACTTTTTTTTTTCTTGAAAATAAGTTTAATAATATCTTAAAACTTTAAAATTTTATCTTTGCAATACAAAAATTGATTATTAATTTTTTTAAGCTTTTTAATTTGTGTCTTAATGACAAAAATTAACATGACCTTAAAAATATTTAAGACGAAGAGATGTTGCTCCCGTCTAAATATGTGGTTGGACGGAGTGTTTAGAAAAAAAACAGAACTACAATGAAAAACAACGTTTGTGAAGAAGCTACAACTACAAAGTTATGGTTCTTAGGGTGGGGAGGCTCTCAAACATGCGGTTAGGCGAGAAAACACCAATCCAATTCAATGTTGTGTCAGAGAAAACTTTAATGTTCAAAAAACACTGACTAGAACCAAAGACATCCATAGCAAACTAGACCAAATTTTAGGAGTTAGGCAAAGATCTTTGGTGGGTTATATGTAAATTTTTTTTAAAATTATTGTTTTTAATTTGTTAAATTTCTCAGGACACTTTAACATTTTTATCAAATAGCTTAGTGACTATAAATTTATCTTTAAATTGAATAACTGAGAAAATTAAAGTTCAATCTCGACCCTACAACGTCCTTGTCAAATCAACTAAGCTATGCTTACGAGAGAACATTTTTCATATTTTATTGCAAGTAAATGAGCTAAGTTTGTTTATACTTTGTTACCGAGGGAGTTTCAGTGTACCCAGTAGCTAAGGGTATATTTGGATGAGAAAAGAAAGTATAAGGAAAGAAAGTAAGAGGAAAGATTGATGAAGGAATGAATGTGAGTTGAAAGTGAATGGAAAATAAGAAGATTTTTATAGTGGTTTGGTTTGAGTGAAATTGAATAAAAAGTGAAAGGAAAGAAAGATTTATATTTAGTATATGACAAAACTACCCTCATATAAAAATGATATATTAGTATATTATATATTTATATAATATAGGAGGACACCATGTAAAACAATCAACGGATAAACATGTGTGGAACAAATAAATTGAACCGAAAGGATATATTAATTACTATGCTTATGCTTGAAGTCTTGACTAATTGACCTGGGAAGCAAATAAATTGAAGAAAAAAAAGATATAAATAATGTGGTGGAAACATATATCAATGTAAGGGTTGTTTTGTCATTTTGCAAAGTTAGAGCTTCCTTCTACACTTTCTCTCCATTGTTAGACGGAAAGGTTTTAGTGTGTGGGTCCCATAAAAAAGCAACCTTTCTTTCCTCTATCAGTAGAGATCCAAACGGAGGAAGCACATTTTTCAAGGAACTTTCCATCCTCCTTGCTATATTTCCACTTACTTTCTGCTCTCCATTCTAACACCAATTCCAAACAACACAACTCACCGATGTTGTCGTGTCAGGCGGGAAACACTCCTAATGACTTGGAGACCTTTTATGTCAAACTCACTCGACTTTTGGACTTCGCTGGATTCACTCTCATGTGAGTTAGCTTCTTCAATCTGCTTCTCATTTGCCGTTTGCATGTGTGTTTACTGCTTTTTTTGTTTGCTAGTAAAAGGTTTCATGCATATAAATTCAAGGCATTTTGATTTAGAGAGTTTTTTTCTAGTTTTTTTTTTCCCATGTGTTGTTCAGTTGAAAAATGATGTGAAATGTTACGTATATAATTCTTTTTATGAATTTATTTGGGAAAAAAATATGATGGGAGATATAAATGACATATGTTCCAATTTTATTTGGCAGTTTCAATGTCCGAGAAACATCCCTAGACTTGTACCTGTTTTACTTGGAGGTCACCAAAAGAGGAGGTTATCACCAGGTATATTGTTCGGTTACCTCATATGATCACATGGTATTGTTGTATTATATTATTATATATGTAGCCTCCAACCAACAGGGATTGAATCTAGCAAAAAAGCTAGTCTCGACAAACCAAAGTTCGAATCTCTTCTGAGAGAGGTGTCCACATTTTTATGAAGCACGTACATTCCTCGTATTAGGCGTATCCCAACATCAAATTATTATCGGTGTCGACGTGTCTGTGTTTGTGTTTGTGCTTCATAGAATTTTTGACATTGCCTAACCAAAATGTAGCTTCTATCCAAATATGTTGTGTCTATAATCTAAATTAGTCAAGAGAGGCTTTCAAGTAATTTTCATATATATCCCTATAAGAATTTTCTCAGATGTTCAATGTTCAATTTAAAACGTTGTTATAGATTCTCTTAAATGTTTCCTGCAGGTTGGCCATGAAAAGAAATGGAGTGAAGTTGTTTCTGCACTAAAACTGGAAGGAAACAATGCAGCCTTATGTGCTCAAGTTGAAAAACTCTATGGTCATCTTCTTTACGAATTTGAGAAATTGTACTTCTACAGGTCTCCTGCAACTCAAACTGCAACCGGCAGCACAAAAGGTTAATCTATGAGACCAATTTATGGTTATCTTAAGCAGATACTTCTTGTTTCAGTTTGTTGTATTTCACATATTTCCTTTATAAGGATGTTAATTGGCGGTTTCTACATATATGGTTTTAGTTTACAATTTTACTTGACTGATTGGACTTACCAGAAGACATTTTATTTCAGAAACTTCATTGTATTATGTTTTTGTGGCATTTTGGTATTAAGTTGAGTATGTTCTGTTTAACCTTAAATACTCCTTTCTAAGGTCCAGTTAAAAGGAAGCGGAACTCATGCCCTAGTTTATCTCAATTGACGGACGATGAAGATTATCCGATGGCGGCAAAGATATCCAAGGACTACTCTAGTCAAATTACAGGTAATAAGGATCTAGAATATTGATGATTGGAAAATTGAATTCATTGATTGGATGAAAAAGTATGCACTCAAGTGTTTGTATATGCTAATTAATTAGTAACTAGCTAACTATACCTGATTCAAAATAACTATCATAACTGAATACAACTAACTTTAGTAACTGAACACAACTGATCAATTCACTGTGGTAACTGAATTTACTAAAGTTCCAAAACCGGTTTTGCTACTTTATGTATTTATTAGCTGCACTGTGGACATGAGTTTACTTTAGTAACTCAATGATTATTTGGATGAGTTTAAAGGGATTTAGATTGTGTGAAGCCACAATCATGTGACTGCATGCAGTCAACCATATCGTTAGTGGTTCGAACAAGATCTGCAGTCCAGATTTCAGTGCAGATTTTGATATTTCGTCTTATAAATCTAAAATACTAGCTTGAAATATGGACTGGACGACCTTGATTGAACGAGGATGAGCTTGAATGCATACAATTATGGGATTGTGACTTCACACAACCCAAATTCAGTTTAAAGGCAGCTCATGTTAATTCAGAGTTGCTTATGCTGCAATACATTGGATTCTTACTTAAAGTAGGAGATGGATATCAAGGATCTCAAGTGTTTCAACAAGCACCCTCAAATAACAAAGAAAAGAAGAAACGGAGAGGTGCTCCAAGGAACCAAAGTGGTTACCAAATATTCCTCAAGAAGGAATGTACTCGACTGAAAGCTGATCATCGGGACATAGGTGTCAGAAAACAAATGGCTATTGATGCTTGGAAGAAGATGTCAGACATTGATAAAAAGGTACAATATAATGAAATTGACATGATAATATCTATTAAAAGTCGAAAGATTTATAGTTTTGCAACTTCTAATTGCTTTTCATGTAGCCATATGTAGAGGAAAGCAAGAAAATAAAGGAAAAAAACAAAGAAGCAATGATCATTGACAGTAAACAGAAGAGCACTGAAGATCTTAAGAGGGATGAAAAGAGGCCTAATGTGTGCGGTGACTACTAGTGTTGAACTTCACAAGCTCTATCAAATTACTCTTTTGTCAACAATGCAGCAGTGGACTTGGCTTTTAAAATGACAGAAAAAACATCCTAGGATCCCTTTTTCTCGATTGATTTGAATGTTCGTCTGGTAGATTTGTTAACTGGGGAATCCAAATGACTATACTAGTACTTGGGCAAGTCTTTTTTGTTTTTGAGGCAATTCTATTGCCTACGCATCCAAGGGTTCTCCTTTTCTGTGTGACTCAAACCAAGCTAAACTGCTTTGTGTATATGGTTGTGAATAGATAACAATGTTTTCACTAGTGAAGTATGTATATAAACTTTATATATATATATATATATATATAAATGTTTGTGTTGTAATGCAAAATTTTGTTTTACTTTTTTGTTGAATTATAATTATAAAACACAAACAGATGAAATGAGCAGATTGATGCTATTCTAGAAAACAGATGGGGATTGAAATTGTGAATCTACACAATTTATTTTTGGATAGAAATTTGGATGAAACTTGTATTTGGAAACTAATAGGTATATCTGTTGGTTCTACTGTAACCTTTTAAGAATGGTACATTTAACCTTACATGAAGTTAATTTTTATTTTCTTAGAAAAAATAGCTGGCATTTTCTACATAATTGTTTTCAAAATTCATCAAATACAATACTAATACATTTTTGTTTGAGTATGAATTTGGTAAAATAACACTCGCTAACTTGAACAAAAATTAATCTACACTTCATTTAACATGTGGTCAACAAATTAATCTACACTAGTCCATTTAACACGTGGTCAATAAAATACTAAATTTTTTAACTTAATGAATCTATAACTGCATTCATTTTGTAGATTGGCAATAATTGTAATTTGAAGTGTAGAAGCACCAAATTGGAAAATGTTTATAGTGTATGGGTTATAGATAGATGGTGTTTTGTAACCAAGTTTAGTATTATGTGCCCGTATCATTTTACTTCTTCTCACATTGGATACCTATGACTCTTGCTCTGACTTCAGTGAATCCATAACCAGCAAAGTTTGCTTCACAACTCACAAGTGGTCCAGTCCTATAGTTTCTTGTCAACCATTGTTGAATATGCAATATTTATTTATTTTTTCGTTCTGAATTTCTAGTTCTCTTACACGTTCTTGAAGTTGATTAACATAATTGATTACCTCTTGAAGCATATGTAAAGAGAAATATAACAATCATACCAATAAGATACTTGTTTCTAAAGTTATGTTTTTTCCACTTTTAAAATAACAAATTGGACCCTAACATAAGTTTTTTTCTTTGATTTGAAATCCATATCGTTCATGTTCAATTGGGTCTCATAGAGCACAATTTTAACACATCATTTATTGTAAGTGCATAATTGGAAGTAGTATTTAGCTTATCATAACTAAATTATCTTGAACATTATACCAAACATTAACAAGGTCAATCTAATCAAGCCTTTTGTTTAGATTTCTAAATTAAACTTTTATTTATTTATTCATCTATCTATCTATTTATTACCGTAGTGAACAATCAAAACTTTACACGTTGTAGTAGAATATAATAGTGCTTTAGATATTGCTTTTTGTGGGCTGGCTTAAATTATGTAATGAATAGTTATTGACGTAGACCGTAATGAATCAAATTTTCTCAACTAAAATTAGGAATTTGTTTTTTGTAAACCATAAAGACCACTCTTCCAACCTCTTTTGTAGAAAATGCTAAACAATTACTTGTGTTCTGTTTTAATCGTTGATAGCTACTTTCCTAAAGGAATTCACATATACTTTGACAATGTTTTGGTGGAGACATGCTTGAAGTAGCCCTTCTTAACATGAGACGCCGCGGACGAATTGTGGTGGCTTGAATGATCACACGGTATGAACTTGATGAGCCTCAGGGTATAAAAAACTTGGTCAACATCATATACAAGCAGATTCAGGTAGATGCATTCACAGTTTATGATCCCTATCATTTATATCCTAAATATTATCTATTTTCATTTATATTGATTATATCTATTTTCTTTTATTTATTTCCAACTTGCTTTTAAACCATAAGAGCATGTTTGGTGCACATGATAGGAAGACATGAAATGATATATCCTGATTCAATCTGCTGTTTGATGCACCAATAGGAAATTATAACTTAAACTTATTTCTAATCATATCCTACTCACCCTTTGTTATTTTTATCCTTAGTTTTTGTTGGGTTAAGATTATCCTATCATGATTAACACTAGAATCCTTATTTTCCCCTCTCTATTAATTCATTGTTCATGTTCTGTCTCCTCTCCATCCATCGATTTCTACCTCTTGCTCCATAACTCTTCAACGCCATCTATGATCTGCTACGGATCTGACCCCAATTCCACCCTAAAATGACTTTTTTTCCGCACCTGCTTAATTGTTTGTTTGTTGTGAATTGGTAACAAATTATCAGATCTGTAACACGGTGGAGAGAAATAGAAAATCAGATCCTCTACCTCAACCTCGACCTTTTCCTCCATAACTATCTCTTCTGTCATGTTCTCTCTACCAATTCTTCCATCTTTTGATTATCTATTTTGCTGCTGGTGTATGAAATTTTTTACAGGTTGGAATGGAGTTACACAAGGGTTTAGTTTAATTCAATAAATCACAACACAATTTTGGGTTAAGAAGGGCAAGTTGTAATTGAAGAATGAAGAAGACGGTGCCCCTAAAAAAGGAAGAAGACGATTAACAATTTTTTTTATAAATTTGTATGTAAAATTAATAATTACTTAATTATATTTAATTAAAAAAAGGTTAAAATATATAATTAATTACAAGGGTAATTCTATCATTTAATTGTGATATATACGATATTATGTTTGTTATCATGTGTGCATCAAACATGTGATATAATAAATGTTTATCATGTCCATATCCTTTTCTATTATCCAGTTTCATATCCTATCATACTTCTATTATATCATGTGCACCAAACGGACTCTAATAGATTAAACAAGTAGTTGAACTCAAATAATTAACATTCAGGTGTATAAAAAGAAAAAAAAAATCATGAGCAATCTAGACATATACATTCAGGTGTATATTAAAAAAAAAATAGGATGAGTTTATGCTTATATTTTATGCGGATAGACATTCTCCAGCCCTAGATTCAAATAAAAATATCAAACAATTATATTGAATGAAAATGACCACGTATATTGGCCACCAAACAAAACTGAATTTTGTTTTAGAAATTGTATTTTCAATTTGTCCATAAATATTTACGTTGTGTTCCTTAGCATTTCATTCACACTTACTTTTCTATTGGTTTTCTTTGTTTCATGTTAAACCATTTAATAACACTTTTCACAAAATCATTCATTCATGGCGTTGTTGCTTCTGTTTTTGCATCTTTTTCTCTTCCATTTTCTATCCTTCTCTTCTTCTTTCAATTTTTCATGCCATCACGACGATGAGAGCTTTGCATATTGCTTCATTTCAAGTCATCCTTCACTATAGTTGATAGTGGTGAACCTCCTCTGAAAACAACAACATGGAAAAATGAGACTGATTGCTGCTCATGGCATGGTGTTACATGTCACACCATCTCTGGTCACGTGACTGGTCTCAACCTAGGTTGGGAAGCTCTTCATGGTGAAATTCATTCTAACATTACCCTTTTCCATCTTGCTCTTAATTAAACACTCAACCTTTCTTACAATTATTTCTCTCACTCAAGCCTTTTCCATCTTACACATCTTGACTTGTCTTATAGTTTAGCCTTTAATTTCATTTTTATTTTAAATTTGTAACTCCAACTTCAAGAGGTTGTGTTGTGAGTAATAAACAAGTTGATATCTTGTGTAAACTCATGCTTTTCATTTAGCTTCAACTAGACCATTTTTCAAATAAATAGATAAATAAATAAATACAAGATCTAGCATATATTTTTTCAGATTATCGTTAACTAAACTAAAAGTTTCTTCGTGAATCAATAAAAATACCATCAACTTCTGATTAAGATGATTGAATATCTCTATAAATGTTAGTTGTATTTATGGTTAAACTTTGGAAGATCTAAACTTGATTCTAAAATTTAGAACTATTGATTCTCATAAATTATTTTATTTTTTTCTCACTTTTATTTAAAATTAATTTCTATACCCGTAAAATCAAAAACACACTATATATTTACTAAATTTATCTATTACTAATTTTCAGTAGAGATTCTAGCTGACCTAATTGACCATTTTTAGTTTTTACTTTAGGTCTCCTCTCCCAAACAAATTTTTTAAAGTTATATTTGAAGGGCAAACAACCATTTTGATCTCTAGATTTGCAACACGTTGTCATAGTGGTCATTGACTTACGATAAAACATGAAAAAACCATTGACTTTAAATTTTGTTAATTAGCGATTTTTGTCCCTGACTTAGTTTTGGACATTAAGTATTAAAAAAAAGTTGAACTAACATTTTTTTGGAGATAAGTAAGAGGTGAGGTGGCATCTGAACTATATTAACATGTTACTTTATTAGAAACCAAAGGTTCCTTCACACTCTCCCTCGAGACACCAACTTCTCATCTCCCTTCACCACCACCTAACGTCATGTGATTTGATTAACTTCAATGGAAGATTGGATGGGATTAGGAGTAAGATGAAGGAACAAGATTAGGGATTTGAAATTAATGAAGAATTTGGGATATTCAAACAATAAATATTCAACATTCACATATGTTTCGGGTTATACAATTTGAACTGTGTCAAACCACCTTGAGACCAGTTTTTTTACCATATATGTTTTCGGCTAATGTTTTAATCTAAGACATGTACTTTAAAAAAATAACAACACATCAAAACATAATAAACTCCAAGATAATGGTAACACACATCAAACCATAAACAAATAGAACACAATATAAAATTTAATATTATACATCATAACAAAATATCCAAACAAAAATATCCATAAATACAAATAAATAAACCTTTCTGGATAACACAACTCATATCATTGCCTTGATTTGAGACTAAGCCTCCCCACCCCAAACCCCCAAAGTGGTTTACAAACCTTCTTCCAAGGAATAGTGATGAGCTTCCACTGGTTGATAACACCACTCCATATGAAATTTCTTAACTATTTCTTTATGTCGTCGATTAAGCTGACAAACCTACAACAGATTGAGTAAGTTTGAAGGAGAATTCTATGGTTGACAAACTTCACACGATGAACTCTCCCAGAAATTGAAATAACGGAGCCTATCAAGAAATATTTTAGTTTCTATCAACAATGAGTTGGAGGTGTATGACCTTGGGTTCCCCTTTGAAGATGGGAACACCTAAGTACATGAAAGGTAATGTGTCAATATTAAAGATAAGCCTCTGAGAAATTTGGGTAATTCTATGTAAGGGAACACATCCTGAGAAGATAATAGATTTTTAGCAAAGAGTTAGGATCACCTCCATTTATAAAAAATTTTATAAATGGAGATTGCCACTTAGAAAGAGATACACACAAAATATAAATTGTGGGTCCTACCAATAAATTGACCCCACCATCATTAATTATTTTTAAATCTTATTGTGTTTTTATCTTTCCAAATGAAAGAAATGAAAGAGATCCAAAATAAAGAGGATCTTGACACGTTAGCAAGGGCTTCGATGTTAAAAGCCTTCCCTTTACAAGTTATAACATATAAAATGTGGGAGGGGACATGAATGGACTTGGAACCCTTGATCAAATCAATTTTGCCAGCTTAAGATAATTTGGTGAAGCCTCTACTAGCAATTTATTTTGACAGGCAAAAGTTTGGCGAAGCATCTACTAACAACTTCTTTTTCAAGACAGAACAAAAGGAGGGAGATAGGATCACCCTGCCCTACCCCTCTCTTACAAAAAAAATAATAAAAGACACCTCCCTGCTTACTTAGATTGAGACCTTTGTTGATTTGAACCGGATTTAAACCCAAAAGCTCTAATAACATTGATGAGAAAATTTCAGTCAATGACATCAAAAGCCTTGGCAATGCCAATTTTTAAAGCTAGATTACCTCCAAAAGTTTTTTTTTATGAAGCATGTTAATAGCTTCATATGTTAAACAAATACAAACTTGTTTTATTTTTCATTCAAATATTATTTAAGTATAAGTTTAATAAAGAACATGATATTGAAAAATTACAATTAAGCATACAATGGTCTATAGAAGACTATTTTTACTCACACAATTTGAAAATAAAAACAGAGCATTTCCTCAAAGTAATATGGCCTTAAGTTATGAGTGTTTGTTTCAGTTGCATCACCACATATTTGTGAACAAATAGCATGCAAATACTTTGAAAGGACAAAAAAATCACAAAGTGTGTAGAAACTACCTTCTACCTAACAATGCGTTAGTATTGTAGTCATGTGACTATTTAATAGGAAGCAGTGCGTACAAACCAAAATCATAACTTATTGTGTCAAACAACATTGGAAATCATAAGAATCGTTTTGTTAAGTACAAAAATAATCTTCAGAGGAAGAGTGGTGAGTTTTATCTTGATTATGTACAATGCTTTTTTCTTTTAACATTTTATTATGCATGTGTATATATAGACTACAAAAGAGGATATTATGTTTTAGTGTAGTTCCTTTTTCTTATATTTTTATTATTTATTGGAAGTATTTATTTACAATTTTTCTCTTGATCCAATAAAATTACTACAAAATAAAAAAAGGTTATACTGAATGATATAATGTGTATACATGACAGTGTAATATCTAACACATGTATTTAATTAAGAGATCTGCTATTTATTATGAATGTTTAATAGATGAAACACATTGTTTTTTAATAAAAAGTTAACCAATTTTTAAGTTGGCTATTCACACAATACAAGAAAGTAGTGGACATTCTTCGTTTCGTTTCATAAGAATTAGCCTTTTTCTTTAATTAAATCACACATTATACCGTTTTTTCAGTTAGTTCCTAAAATATATTTAATTAGTGTGATTTGATTGAATGCATTAAAACATTCATAAAAACATAAGTTGAATGCATAAAAACTATTCTCTTTATTTAATAGGTTTATTTTGCTATATAATATTTCTCTAACAATTTTAGTACTTAAAAACATATTCATTGACTTTTCAAAATAAAAAATTAATAAAGAACATTTTTTTAACCAAATAATTGAATTCAAATGATTAATGGACTCTACCAAATGACGAATTGTTCAACAGAATTCAAATTCGAATTTTGTTTGAAATAATCATTGGTACTTTATTTATTTTTTAGCCGAACTCTGAATTACTAGTCCCTTTTCCAAAGGAACGAAATGGTTAACAAAAAATTATTTTATTAATTTTTAGGAAAAAAGAAACATTTTATTTGATACGTCGGTAGAAGAATTATTCAAGTTATTGTTTTATTTATTTACAATACCTTTTTCTTTTTTAATGAAAATTTATAATACCTTTTTGACTATATAAAATGTCGTAATGTTCTTTTTTTAGGGTATAAAATGTCGTAATGTTAATAAAAGCTTTTTTTTAGCAAAAGTAAAGTTAATTTATTTCATTTAGAATAAACAGATAGAGTAGTTGGTACATCATGAAAATATGAAGGTAAGAATGAGATAAAGATGCACTAAACAGTACTATAAACAACTTTATTTGTTTGTCACCTAACATACACACAAAATAATCGTTTCTAGAAAGTAAAGGTCATCTTAACAAAAGCTTATACTATTCTCTTATGAAATTGTGTATTTTGTTTTTTGGGTAGAAATTTAAATTTGTATTTTTTTTTTTGCGTTAACCCTTCGATCCATAAGGAAAAAGGTTCTAGTAATCTGGAGTTTAACCATGAGGTCAGGATAGTTGGCCAAAAATTTAAATTTGTATTTTTGTTCTTGATGAGATTGATTTTAACGAAGAACATTATCCGATAGTTATTATTATCACAAAACTGCTACAATCATGGGTTGTATAATTAACGAATAAAACCAGTACAAATGTCTTTTGCTCCTTTCATATAGAACATCTTTCAATTTACCCTTGTAATTCAACTTATGTACTAACATAACCCTGATAACAAATTTATTTTCTTTTTTGTTCTCTACGATTTTTAGGGTTTTCTCTTCCGTCATTGCCAAGCTCTTGCGCACTCTCTTCTATTCGATCTCTTCTTAGATCCAACTCCAATTCTTCGATTTCTCTCCCCTTTCGTTGAATCCATTTTTGTCGCAGTTCGACATATTTTTCTTCTATTTTTTTCGATATCGTTTCAATTTTCGATTAATTTGGATTTGCTTTGTTGTATCGATTTTTTACATGCTTAGTTCATCATTAGTTTGAATTCTATTATGAATAAAAGTTTTGGCATCTCAAGTTTGGATAAACAACTTAATATGAAGCTTATAGCATAAGTTCCTATCATGATTAACACTTATATTGGTGATGGTTAGCTTATGAAAATAAGTTGAAAGCAACTTATCAACATGTCATAACCTGTTTCATAAGTTCTCCTAGTGCTTATGTCAATGGATAAACTCAAATAAGCCAATCCAAATAGGAAACAATTCAAATGGGTTTACGTAGCAGTAGGACAAAGTCCGACCTTGGTCGACCGCCAAATACATGTAAGGTAAAAGCGGCTATTGGCTATTTTGGATTTCTTGTGCATCTTCTTTCTCGACATAGAGAATGCAACCACTGGAAGGATGCTATCAGATTGTTGAAGGTTAATGCTTCTGTGGTTCTCAAAGTGCATATAACAACAACGAATTGGAACGGTTGAGCCATTATAATTGTGGGTTCAACGGTTACAATTCCTTGTTGTTGTCTGCACTTTAAGAACTATAGCATTAACATTCAACTACCTTATAGTGATCTTACAATGGTCGCCTTCTCTTTGTCGAGAAAGAAGACGCACAAGAAATCCAATAGCCGCATTTACCTCACATGGTATTTGGCCGACGGTTGACTAAGGCGGGGCTTTGTCCTATTGCTACGTACGCCGATTTGACAAGCTTAGTTGTTCTCAAATAGACTTAATTTTACCTCTAAAATTGATTCTAACTTAAGCTAAATAGTTCATTTGTTACACATTTTTTTAGAAAATATGTAACAAATGTGTTAAAAAATTGAGAATCTTAAAAAAAAATCTAAAATTTTCCTTCATATGAAATACTACTTTGAGCAGCTTCTTCATAAAATCATTTTTGACAACTAATATTTTTGTAAAAGTAATTTTCATTATGGTAAATAAACACAAAATAGTTTCTCCTTAGTTTAAAAATATTCAAAAATTAATTGCTAAATTCTTACATTTCAAAATCATTTTTTTATAACTCGTAACCAACATACCTAGAATTTAGAATTTTTAAATTCTAGAACTAGAATGTATTTTTAAACTCAAATTTAATGTTCTTTCATATCACAGATTTTTTCACTCATAAAGTTATTTTACATTCAAGTAAGTTTTAAGGAGAATCAAATTGCAAAATCAAATCATTTAAAGATTAGTTTTTGTAACGACATAATCAAACACACACTAAATATTTTCAGAATTTGTCAATTTATTAATTTCCAGTTCATATTGTAGCTGACCTAATTGACACTATTTTTATCGAGATCTAATCACTCAAACTGTCATGACTCAAAAACATAAATCGTGACCAACACACGGACTTATGCATTTAGTCCAGCAAGCCTAACGATCAAACTAGACAAATGACAAATAAGTAATATTCACATAACCTTTTTACTTCAAAATAATATTTACAGAAATTTTGCCAGAGTATCCTCTGTATTTTCAACGTTTCCAAGATTTTAATCATGTGTTATCAACATGTATCCTCATCCAGAGTTTCAAAATGACATATTTACATAATGATATGTCTCAAAATAAAACATTTCTAGACTTCAAATAGTTGTCAGATACTTCAACTCAACATATACATAAACAATAAAGACATCCATCAAGGAAACCTACCAAAAAAAGTGCTACTTAGCTGTTTGGGAATCTGAAGAAAAAAAATAGAAAATGAGAGAGTAAGTCGTAGGGACTTAGTGAGAGACAACAACCACCACCAACTAGAAGGGAAACACACAAGGGCACGGATTATTTACTTTTCTCAAATCTAAATTTAATTACAAAGCTAGTAACCGTATAAAAATATAATAAACTCACAATCAAGTGTACCATGAAAATTCAGAAAACTTTGTAAATTTATCAAATCAAATAAGACTATATCAAAATTCCAATGTCGTAAAGAGGTGAAACCAAATCCACAACTTTAAAGAAAACATAGAAATCGAGTATAATGAAAAGGAATTAAAATAATCAAATCCAAATAGAATATAAAAATCGGATTTAATGAAATGGAATCAAAATAATCAACTTCAAAGAGAGTATAAAAATCCAACTTTAGTGAAAATAATTAAAATGGGTGAATCGAGAACCAACTCTATCTCGTTGATAGCTTTTTCCTACGATGAGTGGTCTTTCTCTTAGTGGTAGCTCTTTTCTCTTGACTCAAAACAAAATGTAAAACATTTTCAATTAGGGCGTTTACATCTCATTGATAGCCTTCTCCTCCCAATGGTGGCATTTCCATAGAGGCGACTTCATCTAATGGTAACTGTCCGTAATCACATACTAGGTGCACCTAGGTCGTCGTCATTATAACTGTAATTTTCAAAACACCGTTCTTAAAACACAATGCTAAAACCATATTTCACAGCATAACAAAAATTATTTCAAAATAAATATTATCAAAACTCAATCGAAAATCTACTATTTATAATCATAAGCAAATCCAAATCGTGTACATATTGATATCAAATCCTTTCAAAAACTGGAAGGAATTTTGAAATAAGAGAGAACTGGAAAGAATTTTAGAAGGAATTTGGTGATTGAAAGAGAGAAGAAGAATGGCTCACGGGTGAAGGATAGCAATGGAAGTAGAAGGTGAAAGAGAGAACCGGAAAGTCCTTTAGTTTATATATTTTTTATATTTGGTGTCCTTTTACTTTTTTTTCCCTTTTTTTTTCTAAAATCTTAAACGGTGCGTTTCACAAACAAATGCTTAAAAGATTCAAATCCATTTTGGACCACCAACCTATATAACAAGTAATCGTAATTTTCAGCGCGCGTTTGCATAAACGTTCAAATTCATGAATCACTGAAAATGAAAATGAAAATGAAAATGAAATTGAAACTTGAAGAAGAAGAAGAAGAGTGGCGGAAAATGGAGGGAAAGAGAATGAAATCAGAATCACAAAAAGCAGAGAACGCGATTCTTCTACTCACCAAAATCAAAGGTTCTTCTTCTTCTTCTTCTTCTTCTTCACATATCCAATTTCCCTAAACCTAATTATTCAATTCATTCGTTTTTGAGTTCAGAATTCACTCGAAATTTGCTCATTAACCTAACCAACGGAAAATCACCGATCATCCTCATCGATCGATTCAAAAATCACTGTACTCTTTCAGATTCCAACTGGTTCGTTCTCTTCTAATCTCAAATCTCAATTTATCGTAATCATCATTTTTGTTTAATTTATATGTTCTTCAATGCTTATGCAGCTTCTGCGGCTCCGATTTTCCGGTCGGAAAGGAAATTCTAACACTTTGCAAGGAAACGCATGTTCACAGATTAGGTCACTATATCTTTTACTCTTGTGAATGTGTAATTTTTTGTTGTTCAATTATGTTATTACTGTTATCTAGGTTTTGAGTTTTTGAATATTGTTTTGCTTATAGATGTGATGTTGAGAGTGATGCTGATTGTCCAGAAGCTTTTGCAAGAGAACAAACATAGTTCCAAGAGAGATATTTATTACACGCATCCATCTCTTTTTTTGGGTAAGTCCAAAGAATTTTGCAACATTCATAAATCATATAAATAGTAATACTCTTTTAGTATAGTTAATCTTGTATTGATTTTCAATAGGTAATTAATTATTGTCATGAATTATCTTTGTAGCACCGACACTTTTGATAGAAGCCGTGTCTGGTGTCTGCCACGTGTCGGTGTCGGACACCCACATGTGTGATTACATTCAATTCACATTTTTTTCTTAAAATTTTACCATGTTGACATCTCCGTGTCAATGTCAAGTTTGTATCTGTGTCGGGGATTGATAGAAAATTATTCAGAAGCTTTTGTGCAGAAACTTACTAAGATTCTTCGTTGTACTCAGGCTTAGTTTGTCACAATCTTATAGATGAGATTGTTTAAATGCTAGTGCCATGACTGCTATATTGCTAATTCTTGAAAGATTTATTTGTAGGGTAAAGGTTTATCTCCCCACCCTTGACATATACTGACTTCTTTTTCGTGTATTTTTCTGTTTCTTTTCACATTGCAGACCAGTCAGTTGTGGACCATGCTATTAATGATATATGTGTCTTGATGCAGTGCAGCCGCCATAACCTCAACGTGGTAGATTTTCTGCACTTCATCGATTTATTTCTGTTTTTATTTTCGTTTGGATCTCTTAATTTGGTGGATTTTGGTGAATAAAAGCATCATCTGATTTTTACAGTATGTTTCTCTTGCTGCATATTCATTTCAAATAGGAAGTTAACCATGTTTCGTCGTTATTTTCATTTTATTTTTTTGTAGGTTTCTGCCGGGAATGGGTACTTGATGAGATCACACTCAATCATGGAAAATGCACTTTTCTGTCAGAACTAATTTTATATGAATAATCGTGATAGTTTTATTTTCACATGTGATACTATTTTATGATGTGTACATTTGTATAAAACAAATTATCGCCACTCACGCTGTGAATCCCTGGCCCTGATGCATCTGAAAGTTATGACCTTCAAAGGATAGTACATATTTGTTTTTTTGAATTCTGAGACCTTCTGTTGTTTTCACAAATTTCATTGATATCAAGATGATGTCAATGATAAAATATGATTCCATTATGATTCTTCCTAGTCTGTGCTTGGAACATTAATGGGGCTACCATATGTGCCATTCAGTTATTTAAGTTTCTACTTCTGCTGCATTGGCAATTATTAATCACTTTTTTCAAGGCTGATGTTGTTTGGCTGCTATATATTCTTCATATTCCATTTTGTGTTCAAATGTGTTCAACTAATAAGACCTATAGATCAAATTTGTTTCTACTATAGGTTAGTTATGGGCTGGATAAGATTCGTCGAAGGAAAAAAGATATTTGACTGCATCAGTTCTCCCAACACCGTAAGAACTAAGAACTAACCTTAATGTAGTAATTAATTTTACCATTTAAATTACAGACTAACGTTTAGCTTTTCTGCAGGCCCACCCTATTCCTGTTTATGTTGAAGAAATTAAAGGTATCCTATTTTCTGGATGAATACACTGCATTTTTTTAGTTTCCTTCTTCTAATAGACTAATACTATTGTCTACTTCATATTAAATAAAAAGTTATAAGTGCCGAGAATTAACATTGCTTTACTTTTGCCCATAGATATCGTAAGCGTGGCTCGTTACATATTAGTTGTCGAGAAAGAATCAGGCAAGCAAATGCTGTATTTTTTAGGGGTAAAACAATGAGAAACATAAAGTTTTTTTTCTTAAGACTTCCTATTGAAAAGAGAGTTGATGTTGAACTTGCAGTTTTCCAGAGATTAGCAAATGACCAGTTCTGCAAATCAAACCATTGCATTGTCATCTCTGTAAGCAATTTTCTGAAGACCTTAGCCTCTTTTGCTTCAATACTTCTTTGATTGAATATTATCTTTTTGCAGGGAAGAGGCTACCCAGATATTCCTACAAGAAGGTGTGAAAAATCTCTGCCAGTTTCCTAAGATAATATGCTTCCAAGCTATATGCCATCTTACCTTTTGTACTGCATCATTTGAACGTGTCTAATTTATCACTGTTGCAAATGTATCTAGTTATTTTTTGATTTTATGCATTTTGTATCCTAACAGGTTTTTGCGGCTTCTTGTTGAGAATTTGCACATACCTGCTTATTGCCTGGTAGACTGTGATCCCTATGGATTTGATATCTTAACCACTTATAGATTTGGCTCAATGGTTAGTATTTGTAAGTTTATCAGTTCAGAAGTACTTCAACATGCATATCATTAGTTACAGGGTTCTCAACATGAAATATACACAATTATTGAGTGGATCAAATCTCTGTCTAATGACCGAGTTTCATCTTTGTTGTCTTTTTCACTAATCCATTTCCCACTGTTCTTTTAGCAAATGGCTTATGACACGAAACATCTTCGTGTCCCAGAGATACACTGGCTTGGAGCTTTTCCTTCAGATTCTGAGAGATACTTTGTTCCAAAACAGTGCCTCCTTCCTTTGACTGCTGAAGGTAACAACTGATATTACTTGTGAGCTTCAGATTTGCATAGTTGGATATTTGCTCTAATCAATATGGTCACTTCAATATTCTTATTAGACAAGAGAAAAATTGAAGCCATGTTGCTTAGGTGCTACCTGCAAAGGGAGGTGCCACAATGGAGGTAACATTTATATAAATTACATCTTTCTTTTTGTTCAACTGGTTTGAGATTTTATAGCGTGCGTCTTTTGTTAATGTTTTGGTATGAAGGTTGGAACTCAAAATGATGTTGCAGAAAGGAGTGAAGTTTGAGATTGAAGCGCTATCTGTTCATACACTTTCATTCTTGACAGAGTCTTATATACCATCCAAAATTCATGGTAAAGTTCAAATCTAGCTCGTTGGACATTTGTGTCTTAAGCCCTATACACGCAGTTGGGATTGCAAACATTTCATAATGTACTATTTATTATCCTTTTGCAATGTAAGTTACTCGTCGGTTACATAATGGTTCCATTGATATTTTATAGTAGCAGGGGGGTCAGTCTAGGATCTTTGATCAATTTTTGTTTAACAATTTAAGATTCTATAAGTCAATACTAGCAAGGATTTACTGAGAGAACCCAGTATGGAATGTAAAGATTTTTGACAATGTGTTTTATTTGCTGGTACTTCGTGTCTGTCCTTGCCTTTGTCGATGGGTGTAATGCCAGAAACTTTACCATTCTAATGTAAGACAGATTAGTATTAATTGGATTATATGTTATTTTATGGATAAGTTTGTGCCTTACAAGTGACTTAGTGATCACGGACTAGTAAGAATCAAACTCAACTCTAGTCGGAGAGCATTCAATTAAATTGGTATGTATGCAACTTGAAATATAAATTCGGGCTCTTGAAAACTCTTACATAAAAAAAATCATGAAAATTGAGCCTAAACCTTCAAATTCTACTCTGGGCAGCATAGCTTAAAAAATTACAAGACATTTATACACTGTCTCATCCCAAGTTAGGTCTTCTGATCCAATTACAGTTTTTTTTACTCTTTCTATTTATATTTCCTTCAATCTTTTCTTTTAAATAAAATATCGCTATTTCTTAACATGGTAAAGGAGATGTTTACTGAAATACCTCATTAATTGAAGAATGAAAGACACAAAGAAGGTTTATATAGGTGACGATAACACCATAAAGATAAACCAACAGAATTAATAAAACTAACAGAAAATAACTGCTTATAAACTAGTATCTAATAACATTTTGCATGATATAACAGGTTTGAGAATACATTAAAAACAAATTCACGATCTATCACACAAATTTGTTTACGAGGTGTTGTCTCAAATTCTACGTATATATTTCATATACAGATGTATAGCACTTAGTTTTTCCGAGAATTGAAATTATTAAATTTAATTCTTAAGTTGCGAAACGTTCATTCAAAGACAAAGCCATTAGCTATTATAAACGGAGATATACACCAAAAAAAAGAAGAAGCTATAAATTGATAACTATATTTTTATATAATCTTGTTATAGGTATAAAGGATTCGTTGCCACTAAACATTGACTAATCTCTAATGAATTACTTGTTGGACGTGCAAAGTGGATTATCTTATCCCAACTTGTGTTCTTAGCAACTTCAAACCATATCTTTACTTTAATTATAAAAAACAAGTTCAAACCATATGTTAGGTTCCTAAATGAAGCGACAAATATCATTTGAAATATACTCACACACAATTGCAATGTCTTGGATTCAAATATGGGTGAATGTGTCCAACCTAACCATATTGACATTGCTAATTGATCTAGGTCTTACATACAAATGAGTATCATTTTGAATATGATGTTTAAAACTTTTTTTCTCACTACACAATTCAAACTAATATTATTTGCATCACTTTCAAGTCATTATGTTACACTATGTATTTATGATGGTAATGAAAACAATTTGGAAAAAGTTATCATTCTATATCTTTCATTTACTAGAATCGAGTCTGAGTTAGCCTCGCTCTTGCAAATAAATCTAAAATAAGTGAAGGTTTTTTCTACTTTAAAATTATAATGTGAAGAGTCTATATAAGACATTTCATTGCAAGCACAAGAATAGTAAAATCAAACCGAAGTTAGAGTGTGAGAGTACTGAAAGAGAGAGAGAAAAAACCAGTTAGGTAATTTAGTCTAACCTTATTTTCCAATAAGATTGACAATTCACTACTTTTCGTTATTTGATCTCTAACAATTTATTTTAGTTTCGTTGTTTTTTTAGTAATATCTTGATTAATTAATTTTTCCAAAAGAAATTTTATATATATTTGTGTGTGTTCTTTTATGGCGATGATTAATTTTTATCCTTTTGAGTGTGTATGATACATTCACCTAATAGTATTAATTTTGATTTTTTTTTTCTTAATGAGTATTAATTATTGTTAAAATTTTGTAAAATTTCCTTCTTTACTGATTTTCTTTTCCCAAAAATAAATTTTATACGTTGTAATTTTTTTTCCTGAAATTATCATTGTACTTTTTATATAAGTTTTGTCTAATCTGCAAAAGTAAATTAATTTTTCATTGCGAACAAGTTTGTTTTTATCATTAGATCAGCAAGTCTCATCTCATTTGGTCAAATGGTAAAAATAAACTTGCGCATGGTGTAAGATTTGTCTTGCTTATAAACTGTAGACTTGACTTTTTATTATACTAGTAAAAGCTCGTGCTTTCGCACGGGTCACATAACATTGCGATAATTATATAAAAAATAATTATATTGTTAATAATGTAGAATATTTATGTTTATAGATATTAAATGGAAATTATTAGTATTAATGTTATGTTTCTATTAAATATGTTTCTCTTCTATTTACAAAAATTTGTTAAATAGTTGACTCACATCAGCTATGGATTTTATTTGCTTATACATGCGAAAACAAATTTTTATGTAGATATATGAGAAAATTGATATGATAAAATTTTGAAAACTCGTGACTATTTTCAAGATCAAAATAAATGTAGTGCTTATATTAAATACCTTTTTATTTTATATACAAAAGACTGTTCAATGTTTGCACCGCACCCGTTGAAGATTTTATGTACTTATATTTGCATAAACAAATTTTTATATACATATATGAGAAAGTAGATAAGATAAAATTTTGGAAACTCATGACTATTTTCAAAATCAAAATTAATGTAGTGTTTTTATTAAATAAATTTTTATTTTATAAGCAAAAGACTGTTCAATGTTTGCACCGCACCCGTTGCAGATTTTATGTACTTATACCTGCATAAACAAATTTTATATACATATTGGAGAAAGTCAATATAATAAAATTTTGGAAACTCATGACTATTTTATGTACTTATGAAATTTTGTTGAACTTTGATTTTTTTTATATTGTTAGTAGATTAGTAGATATGACCATCATACATAATTAATTTTTTAAAAAACTAATAAATTAGTTCCATAATTATCTGTGGAAACTGGTGATGACCATTATCCGTAATTAATTTTTTAAAAAACAAATAAATTAAATTTTGCAAAATAACTATTATGCACATAAAATTAAGGAGATCATGAGTTTTAATAAGGGCTATTATGAAATTGTGTTGTACTTCAATTTTTATATATTGTTAGTAGATATAATTGCTAGCTTTGAAGTAGATATAATATGTCTTAATTACTTCTCTTCAGGAAGTATATCTAGTATCTAACATAAAGTATATAAAACACAAAAGAAAAAGCTTCATACACGATATACTGAAAATTAATAAAAACATTTTATATTGAAACAAATTGCTTAATTTTTTTATTGTTTTCTCATAAATAATTTTATTCGAGGCATGTTAGACACTAAATATGAATAATTATTTCAATTGAGATTCGAACAATGATTCACCATGTGGTAGAAGTCTCCACCCCCTTCTACTAGCTAAACCCAACCTTTGGTAAGTTCTTGAATTTTGAATTAAAAAAAAAGTTGTGATATTTAAACAACCATCTTACGACAACTTTTGTGACAACTCCTTTTTTCTCTCTTCTTAATGGTCAAAAATAATATAAAGAGAATAAGAACATAATGTGAATATGAGATAGATTTGTCCAAAAAGTTGTCCCAAAATGGTTATACAAATATCATTTCTCTTAAAAAAAAATGAAAAATACACTAATGAAATATGTTCTTATTTTTTATTTTTTCATAATAAGTATAATAGTAAAGTTTCTACTTAAATTGTATATAATTAAAATACTCACCTAATTCTAGAACAAATATAATATAATGGACAATGGTCTTTAGACAGTAGACACTCATACACTCAATTTGTACTTTATAAAAGAAAGAGAAATGGAGAGAGTGGTGTGATAGGTCTCAGACGTGATATGAAGATCAAAACAAATAAAAGAAACAGGGTGTTGAATTAAAGTTGTGGAGTTGCAGATGTATAAATATACAAGAGTTCTGATATAATATATTCCTCGGTCAAAAAATTAATATATTCCTATAAAAAAAAAGGATAATATTACAATATATTATAATATTTTTAACAAAAACAAAAATAATGTACGTTCTTTGTATCGCAATAATTGTCTTATTTACGAAAAGTATTTCAAAATGGATATCATTTTTAATATATTATTCATTACTTTTTTTTTACTACATTTTTTAAAATTAGATTATTTGTGTTACTTTCAAGTCAATACGTTACACTTTGCATTAATAATGATGATGAAAATAAACTACTAACAAAAATAATTTGGTGAAATTATCATTATATTTCTTTATTTACTTTTTCTAGATATGTGTGAAAATAAAAATATGACCTTTATTGACCGGAATTTAATTGAGTCTTGCCTCCCTCATATAACTCCAAATTAAGTGAAGATTTTTCCTACTCAAAAAGTCTACCATGAAGAGTCTATAAAAGCCACTCTGTTGCAACCACAAGAAGAGCAAAATCAAAACAAAGTCTGAGTGTGTGAGAGAACTCTGCAAGAGAAAAGGAAAGGAAGACCAGTTAGAAAATTCAGCGGAGTCTTGTTTCTCAGTAAGATTCACGATTCAAATTTTTTATTATCTAATCTCTTAACAATTTTTCTTTTGGTTTTTTCGGTTGTTTATTTATTTTTTCTTTCCAAAAGACACAATTTCAAATAAAATATCATTTACATATATATGTTTTCATTCTAGAGATAGTACATGGTAAAAATAATCTAAAAACAATTATTATTGATTAAATGTTGTATTATTATTATTTAGGTTAAGGAAAATAATGAGATTTTGATTTTGTCTGTTGATTTGATACTCAAAATTGATTTTTGATGATCTAATCCTTTTTTTTTTCCTTTCAGATATAAAAAATGGTTATGAGAAAATCTACCAACAAAAAAAAAAAGATTGAAGCATCATGCAAAAAAGACGATAGTTCAAAATTTATAATTATGTTCATGAATAAAACAATGGCCAGAAAGCTGTATGTGAAAGACATTAATTCAAATAAGACTCCAACTAGTAAGTTCAAAGGTGTTCGACTTAGACAATGGGGAAGGTATTCAGCTGAAATTTGTGATCCTTTTGCCAAAACAAGGAAGTGGCTTGGTACTTTTGATGATGATATAGAAGCTGCTATAGCTTATAGTAGCAAAAAAGACGAGTTTGCAGAAAGGAAGTTAGCTGAAAATGCTTTTGATACTAATCAATCGTGTAAGGAATGTGGTGGTTGTAATAACTATGATGATCCTTCTAATGATGATGATAACAACAACATTGGTGGTGGTGGTGGCTCAAATCAGATGAAATTAGGTGTTCATGGATCATTGTTCTTGAATATGGCTTGAAATTTAGGGGTGTAAGAATATATCCAATGAAATTAATCTAAAAACTTGGTACAAAATTAAGTCGTTGAATAAAAGTTTATAAGATATCAAATTGTTTCATATTAATATCATGTTCTATACACCTATCTATATGATAGTAGTTTTCATCCAATACTGGATTTTGTAATAAAGATATGTGGTAAAAATATATAGGATATGTCATAATATTAAGTTTGGACCTGTTTTGTATAGTTTGGATTGTGTTGACTTATTTTTTTGTAAAAATCAAATCAAATGAAACGACTATTTTTTATTTTTAATTTCTTTGTATCCAAAAAAACGGATCGATCAACCAAAATAACTCCTATATATCATATATGCCTCATATATATCTCTCTCTCTCTTACATGTATGCATCGAGATATACTTGTGTTCTTAGCAACTTCATACCATATCTTTACTATAATTATAAAAAAAAACAATAAATATATATTGTTTCGTAAAACAACAATAAATATTTTGAAAAAGCTCTCTAACATGGAATATCGTATACTATAACATAATATATTCCTTGGTAAAACAATCATATAATATGTTCCTATAAAAAAAGTGATAATATACTATATTATATTATAATAATTTCAACAAGAACAAAATATATTGTTTCACAATAATTGTCATATTTGCAAACAAGAAATTGTCTCAAAATGAATATCATTTATTTGGGCCTATAAACAAAGTGGAAAACACCATCTAAAAACTCACATACACAATTGCAATGTTTCAGATTCGAACCTGAGTGAAGGTGTTCAGTCTAACCGTATCAACATTGATAATTGATTTAGGCCTTACAAGTAAATGAATATCACTTTTAACATGATGTTTAAAACATTTTTCAACTACACCATTCAAACTATTAAATATTTGCTCATTTTCAAGTCCTTATGTTACACTTTGCATTTATGATAGTGATGAAATATTAACTATTTACGATGTCTCAAATTCTAAGTTGTTTTGACCATTCCAAACTAAGAAAAATAATTAATTTTGAATAGAAAAAAGAAATTATCGGTTATCTTACAAAATTATCCTTCATTAAAGGTGTGGAAAAGAAAAATGAAAAAATTGAAAGAAAAAAGATTAATAAATAGTTAATAATGTAAGTACTTATAATAAAAAAATAACATTAATGATACATTAGTATTTTAAAACAACTTATAGTTTGAGACAATTTTTTTTTCCCAAAACGACTCATAATTTAGGATGGAAGGAGTACTAACAAAAATAATTTAGCAAAATTGTCACGTCTATTTGTTTCATTTACTTTTCTTATTATGTGCAAAACGGAAAAGAAAAATTATGACTGTTATTGGCTAGAATTGAGCATGAGTTAGCCTGCTCATGCAAATAAATCTATAATAAGTGAATGTTTTTTCTACTTAAAAAGTTTACTATGAAGAGTCTGTATAAGACAATTCGTTGTAAACGCAAAAGGAGAAAGGGCAGATCAATTAGATAATTTAGCCCAGTCTTGTTTTCACGTAAGATTAATAATCTTCGTTATTTGAACTCTAACAATTTCACTTTTTTGGTTGTTTATTTTTTTTTCAAAAGAAACTGTTCCAGATAAAATATCACTTATATATAATTGTTTTATCTTATGGTGATGATTGATTTGTAAACTTTTGAGTGCATATAATACATGCATTTATTTACCGATTTTTGTTGATTTTGATGGTTTTTTTATTGAGTACTAGTATTTATTTTATTTATTATTAAAATTTGTCAAATTTCCTCGTTTGTTGAATGTTTTTTCGGAAATGAGATAAAAAGAAAGAAACAGATTTTGTTGTTAATTTTTTTCCTAAGATCGTCGCTATCCTTTATATATATCGCGGCTAGATCTGAAGTAGATCTATGTCATAAATTCTTATATTCAATTATCTTGTTTTTGTTTACTTTCTTGAATTATGTTAATTCTTCAATCTTGTCCCTTGCATGCAATCTGAGAGACATTGTTAAGGAGAAAACAAAATCCTTTCATCCAATTATTTTGTCACAATTATCTAACAGAGTTAACTTGTTAGGTTAAATGATAAATCGTCTCATACATTACTTTCTCGTTGGCCAAATGTTACTAGACTTTTTTGGACTTTTTAAATAAAGAATTTTTTGAGCAGAAATAAAAAAAAATTAACATTTGATTTACAAGTTAAATATTCTTGATGATAATCAATGATCCCACTTTTATACCACAAGTTTCCATAGAGCGTAGTTATTTCTGCAACAATCTTGAATTTACGGGCACCCATAATCATTTTATAATATGGACCATATACATATCATTTATTAAATGAATCTAAAAAGTGAAATTGCTTACAATTAAGACCAGAGAGAATACATTTTTTCTGGCAAAGAGTCAATGCGAAACCTTGGTGAAAGCGTTCAAAAGCAAGCTATGGAGCATTGAAAATGTCCCCATTATCTTTCCATTCTCATCATTATTTTTGTTATGTAAATTTTGAATTTTTGATCTTGTATTAATCTCTTTGATCTAATCCTTTCATTTGTTTGTCTTGTAATTGTTTTTCTTTGGAGAGGCCATGTCTTCCGGGGTACAGTTTGTTTGTGTTTGACTCGTTTTACATAACAAACGTACTATGTTTATAACCAAAATGAATAAAAAGAATATAAAAAATTGTGTTAGTCATATAAAATGACCTTGTGTTAGCCAACCCAATCAATTAAAGCACAAAACTTCAATCAAATTGTGAACCAAAAACTATTGTAAATAGATGATGACAGTCTCTTTAGACACATCATTCGGTTCACCACCATCCCCACACACACAACACTTAGTCACTCACTTCTCCTCCAAACCACAATCAAATCATAAACCTCATCAACCATAAACCAGTACCTCTTAAAAAAAAAAAAATACCAAACCATACCTCTTACAAAAAAAACCAATACCAATTACCAAACCATAAACCAGTAGCCACTGCAAAACGGAAACCAGAACCACGTGAAGCTCCTCTATAAACTAGAAAGAAAAATGAGTTGTGAGGCCATGAGATATGTAGTAGGTGTAATTTTTTTCTTTTATCTTTTGTTATTTCTTTGTTGATTAATTTCTAGCTGTGAATATATATAAGTAATATAATGCCATAACTAAAGTGAGAATGAAAAGCTTTTTCATTATTCATTCATTTAAAATGAGCGTTCTAGTTTCTATTTCTTTCTTTGTCAAACACAAACAAAGAACAAATCAAGGGTGTGTTTGTTTTGCCATCTAGAATTCTTTTTCAGCATATCTTTTTTTTTCCCTTTCAACTTCCAACTTTTCATGAACAAATTAAGGGTGTGTTTGTTTTGCCTTTTTTTTAAGAAAAAAAAATCTATTTTTTAAAACTAAAAAGCGCATTTATTATTTTAACAGTGTTTGTTTAAGATTTTTTATTTTTTAATTTAGATTTTCTGAAATTCATTTCATTTTTAAGCGTGTGAACATTAATTTACTATTCTACCTTTATATATTTTGAAAATAACATTTTTGTATAACTCACCCTTGAGGATATTCGTTGTATAGGTTTTTTTCTCTCGCTTCCATGCCCTTGCTTGATTCCCCTCCACAGTATTTTTTCCTCGCAATGCCGGCACATCTTTCTCTATTAACCAACACTTTATGTTTTGTTTCGCTCGTCTTGTCATCTGTTATCCTATGTTTTTCTTTGATTTGAGATTCATTTAAATCAAAGAAAGTGCATCTCAAATCATAGAGGAGCGAAGAAAAACAAATAAAAAATGATCAAAAGAAAACTTGAAGTGGTGATGATCATAAGAGATGATGTATGAAGATCGAAATGTACGATAATTGTAGAGAACACATCAAAGGAGACATTACGAGTAAAAGCGATGGCTACAATGCGAGTAAAAATGACGGCACAATGCAAAAATGGCGAGAACACGGAAGCGATAGTGAGAGAGAAAAACATAAGAATAACTTGAACGTTAGTCAGCTAAAAGTATTATTTTCAACAAGGGTGAATCTATAAATTGTTGTTCATTGAAAAAAAGTTGTGAGATTTTTTTTAGATAGATTTTGGAAAAACTATTAGGATCACCTTTTCATTTTAAAGTTGTAAGGATTAAACTTATAAATATGAATTTTAAGAGATTAAATTAAAACATGTATCCTTTATTACTATTTTTGTTCTGCAAATTTTTCTTTTGGGTTGATATCTTTTTATCTACTCCTTTCATTTGCGTGTTTGTTTATCGTTTTGCTTTTGGAGAGACCATGTGACTCGGTTGAGTTCTCTCGGATAATGTTTTTACAAATCGCGTGTTAACTCATAAATTCAAGCGAGTTTATGTTTTTTGGGTCAAATTAGTGTTAAATCAAAGGTAAAAAGTTTTTTTTTGGAAAAATCATAATTTGGACGAGTTTTTTTTGTTAAAGAATTTGGACCGAGTTTACTGATGTTCAAAATTTGAATTCCGGAAACAAAAATATGGGTAATCGATTACCCATATATGATAATCGATTACCCGAGTCCTGGTGATGTTTTTCTGCACGATTTCTCATTGCTTTGAGTTCCAAAAGTTGTAGCTCTTCATGGGAATCATTCACATACATTGGAACATTATTATTTACCGATAGATAATGAACCATAACATTGATTCAAGTCAAAACTTTGATGTATATGATCATAACATTTGGCAAAGGGGTGTTTTCTCTCATGTAAAGGGTCATATGATGCACTATAAATGTTTGGCATTTTGGACATCAGTTTGAAAACGAATTTTGCTACATTAACAACATAATTCTCCCTCATTCTCTTACTCTAAATCATCCATCAATTCTCTAATGCATGGGTGAATTGCTGGAACCATAAGTCTGTATAATAATGTTAAGAAATACGTTTGGTGTGATTGTGCAATACACATCAAGGAACTCATAGTATCCTAAAGGGGATTCGCTGGTCATTCCTATTGCATCCAATATACAGTTATTGTTGGGGTGAATCAAACCTAAAGGTTAGTGTGACAACCTCATACGTTTTGAGTTTAACGTGCATAACCATTAAACTTTTTAGGTTTCAAGTGCAGCCGTCTCTTCCCAACAAACAAAATTTCTTATTTTTTCAAGTGATTGAGATAAGATTTGTTGGCTTATTTTGAATATACTTCATGGATTAAGTTTATTCTCAATCATGGTTGCCACTACAATGGCTGACATATTTGTTAAGTTGTTTCCCCAACTGAAAATAAATGATTGATGGGTTGATCTTTTATCAAGGAGACTAAAGCAAGGGACTTCATTATGTATTATCTTTTCTCAAATGGTGAGGGTATGAATTCCTTTGGTCAATTGTGGAGTTTTCCTTTTAGTGACAACTTTGGTACTCATCAATAAAAGGTGGGTAACACAACCCATGTTGAATTGACATCAATCAAAATTATTTATTTGTTTTCTATTATTTTTAATGTTATATAAATATATTGTTTTGATTGGGCCAACTTAGCAGGGGTAATATTACCCACCTTTTATTGATGGGCAAACAAGAATATGCCTTTCCTTTTTTAAATTTAATTTGTCTTGTTTATTGTGGAAGCTCGATGGTTGTGTTAACTTTGAAACTTTACAAAATTCCGGTTTTTATTGTTGATTATGTAGGTTTGGTGCTCTATGGAACATCTTGAAGTGGAGATCATCACTATGGTATTCATTAAGAAAGATTTGGTTTCACTAGTGAACTTTGTCCTTTATTTATGAATGTTGCTTTAGAATTACGTATGTGCTACAAGTTACTGTGTGGTTAATATGTTTTCATTGTTTTTCAACATGTAATTCATTAAAATCTTTTGCTCTATAAGTTATTGTATGGTTGATTACTTGAGTAGTTATTTGTATATAGTCTCTGTACCCCTTAGTACAAGAAGTAAGGGAGAAAAGAGGAGTGAAAAAAGAAAAATAAAGAATAAAAAAATAAAATCTTAAAATGGATTATTTGTCCTTAAAATAGATTATGTAGTTTTTTTAGATAAAACTATTATTAAATTTAATAGTTAGTTACGATAATTAGTTACACTAATGTAGCTAACAATCCTCTGGTACTTGTTATAAGAAAATTTTCAAAAATAATTGATCATATTTATAAGAAAAATGTCACAACTTTAAATATGTAGTTATTTTTTTAAGGAGTTTATAAATGTAGCTATTGTTTAAAAGATTTTTTTACCATTCATTTAACGTTTGTCTTTTTAATATAATCATTAACTATAAGGATATATGTGTAAAATATTTAAAAAGTTACAATAATTAATGATTACATTGATTTTGATGTTTTTTTATTTTTCTTCTTATAATAAAAAGATTTGAGGAGGGAGTATTACATTTTTTTAAGAAGGGAGGGAGTATTACATGCAATAGTTATTTTGAGTTTTTTCATGGTAGTTGATATATTCTTAAATTGATTGATAGTTGACCGGAAGCGTAATGCAAATGTTAATTAAATTATAGCAATAAATATGAAAATGCTGTAAATTTGTACTATATATGAATACATTTGCATTGGTTAATATTTATGCCTCAAATGGAACCAAAAAAAAAATGTTTCAATCAATTTAAAATATTATATTGTAAAAAAAAATCAATTTGAAATAATCTTTTGAAGTACGCAATGATGGAGAGTCATGTGCTCCAGACATGGATAATTTTCATTAATCCACTTACTTTCTTTTTAGGCTATAGATAGATTCTGATTGTGTTTAAGTGGTCTTCTTGATAATGTAATTTGTTAGTTTAGGATATTTATGCTCATTCCACAAACCAAAAGAATAAAAGGATTAAGTGTGTGTTGTTTAGTTTTCAGCTAGCGACAAAAAACGATTTTGAATGAAATTGATTAGGCAATTGTTTTAACTAAAAGTGAGTTGAAAAAAAAGTTGATTTATGTTTAGATACATACGTGTAGTGAATAAAATTGATTATGCAAAAAAAAAATTTAACTAAAAGTTAGTTGAAAATAAGTTGATTTATGTTTATATATTCATGTAAAAGTAAATGGATTAATAAATTTGAAGTTACAATTAATTTTACTGAGAGTAATCAAATACATCAAAATCAATTCTACATCTCTATAATCAATTTTGACTCCAAAAATAAAACTAAACTAATACACCTTCCGACCACTATTATAAGCAAAACTTAGAATTTTAGATTTATTTATTAAATTATGTATGTGATCTATAAACTTTGTTTATAATAGTGACCGAGGGTTTACTATGTATGTTTTGATTCACACGAGAATGTAATAAATGAATTTGAGTTCTTCAAACGTGATTTTCATTAGGCATTTAAAAATCAAAATTGACTTTGAAGTTTGATACATGACCCAGGTCTGACTAGATGAGATAAAAAATAGTTTGCGATAGGTTGCAAAAATTACATAAGTTTCACATCAACCATATTCCAACATCATTTCACTCCTAACTTTTTGCTTATTATTACCAATTTCTCAGTAAAAGCACAATTTAAAAAGTTGATGAAAAAACTTCGTATCCTTTACAAACAACTTTGTGTAAACAAAATTCCAACCCATTTTCTGTTTTAAGTGAAAGGAAAAGAATAGTAGCATGGAGGATGAATTCCAAACAAAGGCCAACAAGAAGCTTTATTGTCATCGGTCACCCTAAAAAATGCGTATATCTGAACTTTATAATCAAATTCAGCAATACCAACTTTCCCACAGTCCAGAAAATCCAAACACCGAGCAACCAACTATGCTAGTAGATAAGTTCAAATAAGCCAATCCAAACAGACCTTATGTCTACTATACACCACATGAGACACTTTTTTTTCTTCTTGGTTTACAACTCTACCACACAATCAAATCATCAACTCAGAAACCATTCATCGAGCAAAAGGGATATATAACTCAGGCTGTACCAAATAAGGGTGCCGGTCTCAATTATGATTGCAATTAACGTCAACACCTTGCTATGAATCCAGAGAGCACGAATAAGCGCCATAACCACACATCCGTGGTAGATGGCTGTTGCAAAATCACAAACAGGATCAAACATCATTTCCATTTGTTGCGCTGATCCAAGAAGGTTGTACTTCCAACTGCTAACAGGTTGACTAAGGTCAATGCTGCAAATTTGATGGGTTTGGCAAAAACAGTCATAGACAGTAACCTGCAAGCCAGACCAGCAATCAAACAAGCAGCAAATCCATAAATTCTCCGTTTAAGAAAAAGCCAAAAGTGGCAGTACTTAGTTGGTCAAAACGACCCTGTCGAAACTTGATGTGTACACGTACGATCCAGTATAAACCGAAAAGTGAACATTTCACTTCAAACTCAGCACCATCTTGACATATGAATGTGAATCAATCAGACCACACATAATGATTGAATATCTTATCAGTCCACAGATAATGATTGAATATCTTGTTATTTAGTCATTAATAGAACCAAATAAACAAAGAACTGCTCTCATTGTCCTATCATTCCAGTGTCCACGCTTTTTCTTTAATTGAACAACTTTAGTGCCACAGGCACCGAATGTACATGTAAGGAATCGGCCATGTCATACAAGAGGACGGAAAGGCATTCTAGAAGAAAATGGACAGCAAGGCATTCTAGAAGAAAATGGACAGCAAAGCATTCTAGAAAGATCAAAATTGGTTATGCAGGAGCCACAATTTGTTAAGCACGATTTGCAAATCTAGGGAGTGAGAAAGGGAATCAGGCAATGGCTTCCAAGTATCGAGATGAAGGATTTTCATAGCTAAGGGGAGAAATAGAGTGATGATTGAGAATGTAGTGTGGATGATTTGTGTAGAAACTTATCTTCTTTCTCTACTATGAGAGTTCTCTCCTCTTATACATTTATTCATCCATCAATCTTGTGATTGGTTACCATTCCTTCCTAATTTCATACAATGGGATTGGAATAGTCGATTTGATAATAATACAATAACCAATTTACTATCTCACTCATTACAGTACAGTCCATGAAAGGATCTCAATCTTCCCTAGAACTAATTCAACTGAAAGAATACTCCAGTAATCTACTTTTATGAGCTCTATTGGTAACCAATCAAACCATTTAATACAAACTTTAAAAACCATAATAAAGTGAAGCATCAACATGTTTGATGTCGACAAAAGCATGATAGGAGCAAGAAGAAATGATTTTATTTTCAAGGGTCTAAAGTGGTGAACCTTCATATTGTCTCTTTGCTTTTGAATGGATATGCATAGTAGAGAAATGCTAAGAACACTCTCTCTAACACTCACTCTCTTATGGGGTGATATTAATGTGGATCCCACCCTTTGGAAATGAGTCCCACATAAACTTCACCCAATAAGAAAGTGAGTGTTAGAGAGGGTGTTAGAAAAAGAGTGTTCCTAGCACTCCTCATGCATGGTATGACATAAGAGTATAAGATTATACTGGAACACTCGATACTAAGCTCCTGCAACCACTTCTTGAATTATACAAACTTGA
This sequence comes from Medicago ruthenica, assembly GCA_018208015.1. Classification (NCBI taxonomy): domain Eukaryota; kingdom Viridiplantae; phylum Streptophyta; class Magnoliopsida; order Fabales; family Fabaceae; genus Medicago; species Medicago ruthenica. Next base: position 3,567,471 of record CM031375.1, on the reverse strand, counting down.
TAAATTCATAAAGCTTTATGGCTAGACTAACTTAACAGTGGAACAACAAGATAATCTCCTCAATTAATGTTTTCAGCATAAAGTAACTTAACTACAACAGCTATGCAAATTTCAACAACCAAGTAGAAAGTTCTAGCAGTAGTGTATATTTTCAATCTTTGTTATACAATTCTTATAACAAGCTCAAACTATATAATAATCACTCAAAACTGATTCCCCTCATAAGGGATGAAAATCATTTTCTGTCAACTTGTTCCTATTTACAAAAAGAGTTCTATAGGTTACAGAGCTACAGTGGTCATGGCTATATAATAATTTGATGAATAATAAACTAAAGCAGAGTAGATAAGCGTTTTTAACGTAATTATAAGCAAACAATTTCTTCCATAAGTAGATGTCATATTTAATTGGGAGACATCTGCGAAATCAATTAATTAATTATGAAAAATTGAATATAGTGAAATTAGTAGAGATATTTTAAAACCTCTGAAAGAAGGAAGAATCAGCAGAGTTTCATTGTTGTACCTGTCGTCCCCTCGAGCAAGTATACGAGAAAGGATTGGTAAATTTGGTCCTCTTAACCGAAATTCCTTTGATCTGAAAGCTTCTTGCCAAAAGTTCTGAGTATCAAAACAAAATGCTTTTATGAACTAGAGACACATCAGTTTCTTTGGTCAATAAACAAGTGTGCTGGAGGATAAATTCTTGTCCCAAAACGTATACATGTTGCAACAGCGATATGCAATATTTTGGACTTTATCTCGTTACTGGTTTCCATAGTGTTAAACAGAATTTCTAATCTACACATTGTTTTGCAACTATAAAATTTTGTTGTCTATGCTCCTTAATCATCGTTAATCTACAAAAGGCATATTAAAATTTTACCTTAGTTAATACCGATGCTAATTTTATTTACCGTTTTCAAGATAATATTTTTCATTCTCAAGTAAAGTTATAATCTGAAAGTACATAACTATTTGTGCAGAGCAAAACATTAAAAATGTTACTAGAATAGATGCAATGTCAATATCACAAACTGAATTTTCATGAAGAAAAGTCCACTCGCATTGGTAACCATATAGTTGGGACCTAACAGATTAGAGGGAAACATAATCTGTACAGGAAGTTCAGCCAACTTGTAAAACCATGGGTAATAACACATAATCTGAAAGTGACAGGAAACCAAATTCAAAGAAAAGAAACAACTGTATTATTGAATTGAAAATAAATGTATTACTGAAGATAGCCCCTGTAACCCCAGAGCAAAAGCTCCTCAGAGAAGAGACATTTCTCCTCTGCCTAAACCCTTAAGGTTCTAACTGAATAATGATCACAAGATGCTTCCCTCTCTACCTTCATGTACTCTTATAACAATATAGATCACACACCTCACCAGTCACCAATCACTTTCTCCCATGTGTTTCCCATTTTTCCCTCTAACTAACTAGCCACCTCACCTCTACTATCCATTGGGCTATTCTCTTTATGGGTCCTACCAGAAAGCATGCCAACACTTTTGCTAACTACTAAGCACTTAGTGATGCCGACAAAGAAGAGAATGCTATAATATTTGAAAAGCTAACAAGCAAACACTAATATATTATTTCACAAATACAAAACATCTCCCATTTTCTTTTTGAGATGCTTTTCATTCATCATGTTTAAAGTTCAGAGTATGCAAGAGGATGACAGTTATCAGGTAAAAAAATTTCACAGCTCGCGAGACGATGAAGTGAAACTGAGATGAAGTTAAACCATTAGTTATTGTAAACCGGGAACACAATAAATAATACAAGTTTGGCAGACTTTCACTTAACATGAAACTTGAATTTTAGTTTAAGATTTCTATCCAAACCAGACTTATTAGCCAAGAAATTGCTACTAAGCAGATAAAGGTCAACACATAGTCCAATCAAAAGTCACTGTATGGTGAAAGTTTGATTTACTATAGTAAAAGTTGCTGCAACAAAACATATAAAAAAATAGAAGGAAAAGAATGAATAGGCACACTAGAAAGACTATTGAATGCCAAATGGGAATAATAGAAGTCATCAAGATGGCCGTTTTCAAGCTGAGAAGCTTGTTCTATCAGAATCACATGGAAATTCATCGAGTAGGAGGCTCATCACACATATTGGCTATTATGGAACCTGGAAAACTATTGCAATTTGTAAGAATTACCTATTGAGGCTAGGACCAGTAACCTTCTCGAAGAGCTGTGACATTGGAAATATCTGGCTTTGTCTTACAAATCGCCTGATCAAACAATTGTAACTTGGAAGGCATGCATTTACTGAGAAGAAGCCAAACTTCTATTCCAGTATCGGTACAATATATACAATCAGTTTTTAGGGTAATCTTGTTGCGTGTTGAGACTTTGCCATTTCCCTTAAGACAGCACCAACAATTGCTGCCTGCTCAAGGCAATCAGCCTTATGCAATGCATCTAAAAGAACAACACATGTTTTGCTATTTACACGACAACCTTTCAATCGAGTTTCCTCGAAAACTGTATATGCATCCATTGCTTTATTGGCGCTGCTTAATCCTTCTATCATGGCATTATAACAAGCAGAATCAGGTATTCCGCCACTCGCCTTAAATCTATCAAATAAGCCTCTTGCCTCCATAACATTTCCAGCCTTCGCAAATCCCGCAATCATTGTGGTGTAGGTGATATTATTGGGTTTTAACCCTTGTTTCTGCATTTCTTGCCAAAATACAAAGGCCTTATTAAACTTTCTAATCATACAAAGACCATTTATCATAATGCTGTAAGTCATTGCATTTGGAGAACATTTTAGGTTTTTCATGTTCTGAAAGCAGACTTGAGCTTCGTCAATTTCCTCAGCTTTCACCAAAGCATCGAGTAAGCAATTCCACGTGTAAGTGTTTGGAGTCAAACCTTTTTGCATTAACTCCTCCAAAATTAAGTATGCTTCATCAATCCTTCCCACCTTACCAAACCCATCAATAAGACTACTGTAGATAACTACATTTAAATCAACTCCTATTGATTTTGCTTCTTCGAATAACATATATGCTTCGTCAAGCCTGTCAATTTTAGCTAGTCCATCAACAACAGAACCATAAGTTACAACAGTAGGTTGTAGACCCTTTGTCTTCATTTCCTCCAGTAATTGGTATGCTTTATCGACCTTACCAGACTTGCAAAATCCGTCAATAACAGTGTTGTAAGCAAGGACATCCAAATGTAGTCCTTGTTCCTTCATCTCGTAGAATAACTTATATGTTTCTCTTGAAAAACCTGCTTTCACGAGACCATGAATTAAAATTGAGTAGCTCCGAACATCAGGAACTAAACCCTGAGCCTTTATTTCTTCAAATAAAGCCCTGCCTTTCTCAACTTCACCAGCTTTGAAAACACAATCCATGTAAGAATTAAGAAGCATCAGATCAGGAGAACAACCCCTATGCACCATCTCTTTGTAAATTTTGTGACCATCCTCCTTCCTACCACACTTAAAAAAGTTCTGAATAAGAGATGTATACACTACTACGTTTGGAATTTCATCAGAATCTAACATCTTTTCATAAAGACTATAAGCATCATCTACCCTGCCACGTCTGCCCAAGCCATCAATAAGTGAACAAAATGTTCTTGAGTCAGGACTGCATACTTTATGATCCAATCCTAAAAATATGGAGCAAGCTTCATCAAGTTTTTGAGCTTTACATAATCTGTCAATCATTATGTTTACAGTCATGATATTTGGGAATAAGCCGGCCTCTTTCATGGTATCCTGAACTTTCAGGGTAGCTTCAAGTTCTCCTGCTTTGCAAAGCATGTCAATTAAAATGTTGTAGGTTGTAAGATTGGGTGCAGCATCTTGTCTCATTTCATCATGGATCCTCAATGCTTCCTCTACTTTACCCTTTCTTCCTAAGCAGGTTAGAATGCAATTGTATGCAATGACACTAGGTATGCACCCCTTTCTCTTTTGTCTCTCAAGCAAACTGTATGCTTCATCAAACTTCCCAGCTGAACCATAACCCATAATCATGGTATTATAAGCATAGACACAAGGGACACTCCTGTTGAGATCCAGTTCTTCAAACAATGCAACAGCTTCATCCAATCTCCTAGCCTTGCAAAGAACTCCAATCAAGGTAGTATATGTGACATCGTCAGGAACCAACCCTTGCGCCTTCATCTCATGAAAGAATTTCCACGCCATATCCACGTTACCAACTTTACCAAAACAGTCTATACATACATTATAGAGGACAAGATCAGCAGTGAATGAGTTGCTCTTCATCTCATCCAACAAAGAAAGAGCACCATCGATGCGACCCTCCCTAGCAAACACGCGAACAAGCGTGGTAAAAAGATGCACATTCGCTTCATAACCTATTTCCTGCATTTGGTGAAAAAGAGTAAGCATGGGATCAGGTCTGTTCGCCGCAGAGAGGGCACCAATCAATGTCGTATAAGCCGAAAATGCAGGGCGAAACTTGAACTTCCTCATCATTTCAATAACACCAAAAGCTTCTTTTAGATTATGCGATTTGACAAAACTAGCTACCAATTCTACAGAAACATGATTGGAGAGTCCAAATCCAGCCACACTCATTTCCTCAAGAATCTGTTCCAAGTAATCCAAGTTTCTTGTCCTCGCCATAACCATAAGAAATGCATTATAAACTTCTGGGCAATGCGCTTGTTGAGTTTTCCGCTCCACCCATCTAAAATACTGAAACGCCACATTCACATCCTTCAACCTCTTCATCACTCCAACAATCACTTCTGGTTGAGACATTTCATCGAACACGTTGAGTGCATCCTCAACTTCCGGTCCCCACAAACCATTTTCCAACACTCCACATACATCATACACTGTCTTTCTCATACCCTCAACTTTTGCTTCATTTTTTTCGTAATTATCATTCATAAAAGGATTAACTTTACCATTCCCATAAGTTTCTGAAGATGAAAACGAAGACCCATTTGAAAATGACGATGAAAACCTCTTAGATAAAGGGTCAATTTTACCACATTGAAGTAAAAATCGAAACTTTAGAACTGCACCAACAATAAAAATAAAAATCAGATTTCAGATTGTAAAGTTGTAATGAATAAATGGTAAAAAGGGCGATAATAACGCATTGAATGAAAGGAGAACAAACCTTGGACCCTTGAAAGAATCTTCATGTAGTGGTTGATATAGGAGAATCAATGGAGAAAAACAACAAGGTGAAGAATGAAAAACAGAGTGCAGCAGAGAAGAGACAATTCTTAAGCTAGTTGGTTGGTATTTTTTTTTTTTTTTTTTAAGGATAGTAGTATTTGTTTGTTATAGTTAGAACTTAGACCAAAGAATAATCAATGTGTTTCATATGATAATTAAATGGATGGTTAAATGTTTTTTTTATTTTTTTCCTTCATCGTAAAAAAAATCATATTTTGTAATCTATACGTATATAAAAAAAAAGTCGGAATCCGTTGACACTAAAATGTCAAACTAATATTTGACATCAAATCATATCCATTGATTCCATTTAATCTAAAAGCTTATATGTTTACTTAAAGTGTCATGTGCCTCTCGCGTATTGTATTTCAGTGAATCACGTTTGTTAATAATGTATCATATATTTTTGAAATTTTCTGATGGGTGTTCGTATGAGTTTTCGGATCCTTTCTTGTCTGCGCCATTGATGACCAACATCATAAACATTTCTACCACTACCACAATTTCAAAAAAAGTTCGACTATTGCTTATTTATGGATTAAACCACGAGTCTCAATTTAGGTTTTAACTTGAGATTTTGGTAATTATTGATTAGTTCCAATTGCACGATATTTCTTCCTCTTGTAAAGATTTCAGTTGGTAATTCTATGTTCAATTGTGATTGAGTTCTCTCGATTACAGGGATTTTATTTTTGTTTGATGGCTTTTTGTTAGCTCAGTAATCTGTTTCAGATTTCAGAAAAAAGTCAATAAAAATGTGAAACTCAACACTAGATAGAATTCATTAATATTAATATAAGATTTTTTTTCAAAGAAATATTAATATAAATTGTTGCACAATATAATTCGCTTTTACAGATTATCACATTTGTTCAATTGATTCATAATTTTTGTAATAGAATTTAGCAATATCAACATGGAAATCATAAGTTGGTATAAAAGACTAAAGTATAGAGTGGAAACGAGATATATCATTCAACAAATGAGAGAGTGAAAAGATAAATGTGAGAAAGCAGGAGGTACGAGTACTAGAGAAATGGCGAGAAAGATCTAGTAGTATACAATAAACGAGAGGCACATGACATTTTAAGTGAGTACATATAGGTCTTTGGATTAAATGAAATCAATGGATGTGATTTTGTGTCAAAGATTAGTTTGACATATGCTGTTAACGGATTCTGACTTGGAAAAAAAAAATATGAATTTAAATTGGTTTTTTTGTTTTTCAATTTTATCCTTCATTTAAATTATTTTATTTACTATTTTATCCTTTTTATAATATTATTTAAATTATTAACTAAAAAATAGTTAACTACCATTAAAATAATAATGACCACACTATAATAGAAACAATAATATCTATAACAATTTTGTCAAAAAATAAAAATTAATATCTATGACAATAATATATAAGTTGAATGAGTTAGTTTGGGTTATATTTTTCATTATTACAATTATATCATAAAACAAATTTTTCTTATAATAATGATATATTGTTTGTGTCATTGAAAAGGATAAGAGTTTAAATGTCACAAACATTTATACATATAATTTTAATCAAAACTGACTAAATGAAAATCTAAGTTTCATAAAAAAATTGCACATATTTACACACGTTACCAAAATAAAAAGAACAGACAGACACAGAGTGCTCGTATAACGCTAGTGTGCGCGTGTGTGTGTGCGCGCGTGTGTGTGTAGGGCATATCACATGATAATGATTTTTGTATGTGAGAATGATAAGAATAAATTACAGCCATTAGATTAAAAGTAATGGCTCAGATTAAAACACTAGTTAAGTCAACATGTGCCAATCAATCTCACTCAATTCCTTCTCTCTCTCTCTCAGTTAACTATTATTCTTCTTCCTTCAATATTTGATGTTTCTTCTTCCCCTCACTGATCTATTCCGGCAGCCCAACCCTCGCCGACGCAAAGCACGCCGTCGCCACCATCCACCACCGGTTTGTGAACGGAATCATGTTGTTGCCACCTATCTGTACCCGTTTGTGGTTGGAAACCAACCCTTCTTGCCAAACATGATTAACGAAACTTATCCTTTAAGTAAGTTTCAATATTGCAAAGATCTACTATTTACATGCATCCCCGAAATACTGTAAACCGGTTAACTAATATTACCCTAATGTAACAAAGCATAACTTTTTATTGAAGAAGTATTAGATTCAAAACTTTCATTAGAAAAATAAATTTCGATAATCGATTAAGGCTTGCGATCCTACCATACCCTTTGAAGTAGGATTTGTGCACCAAGAAATCCAACTAGAATACATTACATTATTTTTCTTATAAATGCAATATCTATAATACTAGTTTTTGGATTGTAGTTCCAATGCAAAGAGATTCTAAAATATGTAACTCCCTACATGATGCATATTTAAGGTTGTTTGGGAAATTGTATGAGTTGCATGGTTGGGAGGTTAAGTGAATAATGTGAAAAGTGTGAGAAAAGATAAAAGATTTTGAAATGAATTCATGGTTTAAGAAATTATTTGATTATGTTTTGAATATTATGATTGATTACATTTCATATATTTATAGGAATACGTAGGTAGCAGTAACATGTTTACGTCTTGCGTTTACATCAATATTAACAATAATAATGACAAGACAATTTTTTTAACACAAGATAAGCCTTACTTTTTAAAAGGTAAACATGTTAATGCTACCTACGTATTCCTATAAATATAGGAAATGTAATCAATCATAATATTCAAAACATAATCAAATAACTTCTTAAACCATGGATTCCTATCAAAATCTTTTATCTTTTCTCACACTTTTCAAGATGTAACGTATTCTAGTTGGATTGACTGGGGCATAAACCCTACTTCAAAGGGTAGGGTAGGATCGCAAACCCTAATCGGTTATCGAAATTCTTCCGATGGAAGTTTCAAAGTTTATACTTCTCCAATAAAAAGTTATGCTATGTTACATGAAGGTAATATAAGTTAACCAGTTTACAATATATCGTGGATGCATGTAAATAGTAGCATGTCGATCTTTGCAATATTGAAACTTCCTCAAAACATGAGTTTGGTTAATCATATTTGACAATAAGGATTGATTTCTGATGGTGGAAGATTGGAAATGCATGCTTTAAGTGGACCTAATGTTCAAAGTTTTGGAACTTTGAATTTTAAATTAGGGAATATTGTTTCTCAAATTGATTCACGCTATATACATTAATCTTGATTTTTTTTTCTTTTTAATTTATATGATCATCTTTTTTTTAATTAATGATATAACATTTCTTTCTATGATGAATGGTTGTTGGTTATGTTTTTAAAACAACTTTCAGATGTTCCTGTTTGGCCTCGAATTGTAAGGACAAAAATGACTGCTTTTGAGACTTGTTGTTGTGGTCGAAACGATGAGTGGTGGGGTGGATAGATTTGTATCCGTGTTGGCGGTCGGGTTCATACATTGTTCCTAGTTTTTCTGGAAAAAGATGGGATTGATTATTCAATCTCGTCTCTCGTTTGTTTAAAATGCTTGCGGCTTTTTACATACCGTTTCTTCTACAATCTGGTTTCGGGCCCCGTGTTGGGTTTGCTAGGTTGTGCCTAGGTGTGTATCTATCTGCTACGCATTGGGTTGTTAACTGGATTTTCGTCCGGTTGGTTTCTAATTTACCACTTTTGTTATTCATTGTTGTATTACCCATTTAGGGTTGAACTGTGGTTGATGGGTCAGGTTTATGTACCCCCAGTTGTGATTTATTTTTTATTTATTATATTTCCTTTTGCTTAAAAAAAAAAAAAAGAACTGATCTAAATCATGTTTGTCAAATCTAACAATGTATGACTAGTTCATGTTAATGACATACTCATGTTGATGAAGGACACAATCTCTTTAAAGTCCAGCATGAATTTGTTGTAATGAAATTGAATGTCAATTAATTAAATTAAATCAAATCATTGAATTTTATGCACACTGAAATTTTTATTTTTTAGCCTTTTTCTTTTAGGTTTTTGAACCATTTTGAGTGTCGATATACGAATTTAGATTGTAATATGAGGAGAATATGATTTGAAGATGTTAAATTATATTTTTCCACAATAAATGATAACTCTAACGATTTCACACAAATTGAAATGGTTTTTTTTGTAAGAAATAATATTTTTTATATTGAGGTTATACATTTAACCTACCAATATTAAATCAAATAATAATTGTTTGAAGAGAAAAGATTCTAGAATAAGAAATAATTTTAGAAATCAATTACATAAATAATTTACGAAGTTTGCAAATTCGAACTCATAGTTATTATGTGAGGAGAGTGTGTTTATTATACTATTTAAAATCTTGAATCAATTAATTGTTGAACTAGTAATAAATAAATAAAGTCTATATTAATTTACTTTGACATGAAAATTAGTTAATCAATTAGTTAATATTTATAATTTGGATGAGTAACAGTTGACGTGGCAGTCGTGTAATTATACATTTTGAAATATGCATCAGAAAAGATCTTTTTATAGTACAAGAGTAGTGGAAACAACGAGAGCAAACATTTCATGATCATTTACCAGCAAGCAAGCAGAGCACCATCTCTTCACACACAAAACCACACCGCGACATTGTAACAAACCAAATCACATTCCCTCTCCTCATACTCTCTAATTTTTTCACTCATTTGTTCATAACTTCAAATCAAAAACAAAAAACACAACAAATACTGCAATTTTTTCCAACTCTCTTTTTCACTCACATTTTTCTTTTTGTTTCTTCTTTCACAACAACAAATCTCACTCGTATCTCTTCCTTTTGTTTCTCCTCCATTTCAAGTAAGAAGTTCTCATGCTCGCTCTCTTTTTTATTTGTAGTCTTAAATTCTAGATCACCAAGTTCTGTCTCCATCGTCGTGTTCAATCATAGTGGATTTTGTTTTAGGGATTAATCAATAATAATTTTAGAGTTCGAGAGTGTGTTTATTATACTATTATTATTATTTCTATTTCTCACTCACAAAAATGAAATTTAGATGTTGAAATCATAATTCCAGTTTTACAACTCATTGTTAAATTAAATTTAAGTAAGTTAAAATAATTTGGGTGGTGGAGTGAGAAATGTCACGTTTGATTGTTGTTAAAATGAAATTCATATTTGATTCATATGTAGTTGAATCACTGAGGCATCTTTTTTGTTTTTGAGTTTTTTTTTATATAATTGTTTGAGTAAACAATTTTGTATGTGCTTATTTATACTTTGGATGTGTAACAGTTGACGTGGCGGTTGTGTAATTATACATTTTGAAACAAGCATCAGAAAAAATCTTTTTATAGTACATAAGTAGTGGAAAAGGCGAGAGCAAGCACTTCATGGTCATTTACCAGCAAGCAAGCAAGCAGAACAACATATCTTCACACAGAAAACCACACCGTCACATTGTAACCAAATCACATTCTCTCTCCTCATACTCTCTAACTTTTTCACTCTCATCATTTGTTCATACGTTCAAATCAAAAACAAAAAACACAACAAACACTGCATTTTTTTCAACTCTCATTTTTCTTTTTGTTTCTTCTTTCACAACAACAAATCTCACTCGTATCATTTCCTCTTGTTTCTCTTTCATTTCAAGCAATAAGTTCTCATGCTCACTCTCTTTTTTATTTGTAGTTTTAAATTCTAGATCACCAAGTTCTGTCTCCATTTTCATGTTTAATCGTAGTGGTTTTTGTTTTAGGGATTAATCCATAATAATTTTAGAGTTCGAGAGTGTGTTTATTATACTATTATTATTATTATTATTATTTCTATTTCTCACTCACAAAAATGAAATTTAGACGTTGAAATCATAGTTTCAGTTTTACAACTCATTGTTAAATTAAATTCAAGTAAGTTAAAATAATTTGGGTAGTGGAGTGAGAAATGTCATGTTTGATTGTTGTTAAAATGAAATTCATATTTGATTAATATGTAGTTGAATCACTGAGACATCTTTTGTGTTTGTTTGAGTTTTTTCTTTTGTTGGATTTAATTGTTTGAGTCTTATTAAATAACACATGCAGCTAGTTTCAATTTTGATGATATGCAGATGTTATTGTTGATACATTAGCTAGCAGGCTGAATTCTCGTTCATCCTACTAGCTAATAAATATTTACACCACGTCCGTTGTGAAAAGATGACAACTCAACTATTGTTGGAGATATCTTAGCTTAACAATAGACGAATTGAAGAATAAAACTCAGTTATAAACAATTGAACAAAACACATACAACAAAATTAGATTAGTTTATCTACGAGCTTCCCCACTTATAATTGTCAGGTTAAAGTCAAATACTCAGAACAATTTTTTTTTATTTTGTAATTATTGAAAAATAAATGTTAACCCAATTAGTAAATAGTATCGTATAGTATAAAGATATTAAATGAAATCTTCTGCTAACAATATATAAAAATCGAAGTGTAATTATTAACAATTTAATTATTTTTATATAATTATCGCAATGTTACGAGACACGTGGTTTCGCACTGGTCTTTTACAAGTTTATATTAAAAAAAACAACACATTAATATTACGGCAATTATATAGAAAACAATTATATTGTTAATATTGTGAAATGTTTAAAGATATTAAATGAAAATTATCAACAATAATATAGTGTTTTCTTGTATAAAAAACAATAATATAGTGTTTTTATTAAATATTTGTTTATTTTGAAGAAGAAACAATCCGTTAAATATTTGTTTTTATTAAATGTGGTGTTTTTACGACAATTAAATATTTTGTAGAGAAGATGGTAAAATCTCATCTAAATTGGTTTGGACTTGTGTAGAGAACACTTATGAAAGCATTAAGTAGATGGATGGTGGAAAGCCTAAACAATATATATCTACTGATTTAATATGTGATAAGAAAATTATATGCCCTACTTTAACTTATGAGCTATTGTCGTTTTAAAAATTAGAGCAACAAGTTATTTTTTCATAAATATTACAGACATATTTCTTGTTGTTTTTTTGTCAGCGTCCAAACTTGTACCTTGGTATGGAATACCGTATTCTGTACAAGATATTGAAGAAAGTTTAATGAAGTTGTGGAAAGAAACTCGAGAACCTAATGAACCATTGAAATTGCCATGCAAGAACAAGTTTATTCCCAATAACACTTCTATACGCGTTGGAGACATAGTTGATGAAGATTTTTCAAATATGATTTATCCAGAGTGTATATTTGATGAAGATTCAATGAAGTTGTGGTACAAGCGGGATTGTACTTCCAAAGTTTCTTTTGCTTTTATATATATTCAGATAAAGTACTCTAAAGGGATTCTAGGACAACCGTAAAACCTATGCATTGTCAGAATTGTTCCTTTCACTTCTTTATGACAAATTGGATGAAGTCATATCTAAGGACTAAGGTGAACCATCTATCTTGTTTATAATAAATTGAACATGACAATGAAAAAACATAGAGACAATAAATAAAAAACTTGTGCCTCATATAGTTTTTCTATGAATGATACATAATATATAAAAATAAAATTTCAATGTTTCTAGAGCTCTTCTTAAATTAATCTTATAATCAAATTACCATCACCTTGCAATTTATCCATGATGAAATGTTTCCAATTGGATATACATGCAAAAAATGAGCTAAAAGAGTGCATGTGTTCAAATTGTTTTTATGCACACATGTATGTATATGAAGTAGTGTCTATGTGTGCAGGCAGAAAATGCCACGTTGAAACTCAAACTCTGTTTTTATTCATGGTATGCTTGAGGTGAAGGTTTTTGGTCTTAGTGAGGAGGTAGTCTTACATAGATACAAACACGAATATAATTATTTGGACACACAACAATTAAGAAAATTAAATAATAAATAAAAGTGAGATGTTTCCTAGTCTCTTATCGAAGGTTTGGTCAGAACTTAATTCTTTTATGCCAACTGATGATAGTAAGTATGTGGTGAGTAGCATGCTTGTGAGTATTATTTCTAAATGTTATTGTTAACCTTGATTTTCCTTTTGTTCCTCTTCAATTTCTCTATCTCAATTCTTTGTTGTTATGCTTATTTTAACAGTTTGAGAAGGAAAAACTAAAGAAATCTTTAATGGAAGGTGACGACGATGATGAGATTCTTGAAACTCTTCTACGTGAGCACGTCTATAAAAGTGACGAAAAGCTGAATTGTCTAGATGATTTGTCGCTTGATGATGTGAGAAAGTTTATTGAAGAAATTCGCTCACAGGTTTGAATGAAATATTGAATATTGGTGTTTGACTGCTATATCATTTACAATCTTTAATGGTAACATAGATTTTGTCAAAACTTATTTGTGATAAAAAAGGCCCGTAAAATGTTTGTGCCAATAAATATTGCTAACAATCGGAAGAAAATAAACTCACCTTGATTAATTGTGCCATAGTTATTGGTTTTCGAATTGTTGATGTCCACATGTGAAATCGCCATTAGTTGTACAAGTCATAGATTAGCTGCTAACTAGGATTAGAATCAGCAATCACATTAAATTGTATTTATCTTAGAAATTACAAATTTTATATGGTTTAGAGTTAGGAGCTCAACTCAAGTTTATTACAACTTGTCATCCTCTAGAAGATGGACAAACATATGTCAAATGAGAAGCTCAGTCCATGTTACTGCTACCTCCGTTTATAAATATATGACCATTTTGTCAAAATCACAGGAATTAAAATTGTTTTTACAATTTTATCCTTCCTTAAGAGAGAGAGTTGATTTATGTTTACAACATAGTATTTATTGTTGATTGAAAAAAAAGATGCAAAATAAATAAGGGTATGTTTGTAAAGAAATAATAAATGTAATTAAAAATACCAAATGAGTCTTATAAAAAGGGACAATTTTTTTTCTTTTCAAAAGGGTGTTATTTTTTCATAAATATTACTGACATATTTCTTGTTGTTTTTTTGTTAGCGTCCAAACTTGTACCTTGGTATGGAATACCATATTCTGTACAAGATATTGAAGAAAGTTTAATGAAGTTGTGGAAAGAAACTCGAGAAGCTAATGTACCATTGAAATTGCCATGTAAGAACAAGTTTGTTCCCAATAACATTTTTATACACGAGGAGACATAGTTGATGAAGATTTTTCAAATATGATTCATCTAGAGTGTATATTTGATGAATATTCAATGATGTTTTGGTACAAGCGGGATTGTACTTCTAAAGTTTCTTTTGCTTTTATATATATTCAGATAAAGTATTCTAAAGGGAGTCTAGGACAACCGTAAAACCTGTGCATTGTCAGAATTGTTCCTTTCACTTCTTTATGACAAGTTGGATGAAGTCATATCTAAGAACTAAGGTGAACCATCTATCTTGTTTATAAGAAATTGAACATGACAATGAAAAAACATAGGGACAATAAATGAAAACTTGTGTCTCATATAGTTTTTCTATGAAGGATACATAATATATAAAAATAAAATTTCAATTGTTTCTAGAGCTCTTCTTAAATTAATCTTATAATCAAATTACCATCACCTTGCAATTTATCCATGATCAAATGTTTCCAATTAGAGATATATGTAAATAGTGAGGCTAAAAAAACAACCCATTAATATTACGACAATTATATAAAAAACAATTATATTGTTAATATTGTTAAATGTTTAAAGATATTAAATGAAAATTATCAACATTAATATAGTGTTTTTATTAAATATTTGTTTATTTTGAAGAAGAAACAATCCGTTAAATATTTGTTTTTATTAAATGTGGTGTTTTTACGATAATTAAATATTTTTTATTTTATATAAAAAAAATCGTTAAATATTTGCACCACGTCCGTGGCGGATTTTATGTGATTATATCGTCTGAAACCAATTATTGTGTCCATATATGAGAAAATTAATATTATAAAATTTTGAAAACTGATGAGTATTTTCAAAATATCAAAATTAAGTTAGTGGTAACAAAAAAAAAATCAAAATTAAGTTAATGTTTCTATTAAATATTTTTTTAAAAAACAAAAACCGTTTAATATTTGTACCACACTCATTGTAGATTTTATGTGCTCATATATACATAAACAATTTTGTATGTGCCTATTTATACTTTGGATGAGTAATAGTTGACGTGGCGGTCGTGTAATTATACATTTTAAAACATGTATCGGAAATAATCTTTTTATAGTACAAAAGTAGTGGAACAGATGAGAGCAATCACTTCACCACATTGTAATAAATCAAATCACATTCTTTCTCATTGTACTCTCTAAATTTTTGACTCTCATCATCTGTTCGTAATTTCAAGTTCTGTCTCCATCTTTGTGTTCAATCGTAGTGATTTTTGTTTTAGGGATTAATCTATACTAAATTTTAGAGTTCGAGAGTGTGTTTATTATACTATTATTATTATTTTTATTTCTCACTCACAAAAATGAAATTTAGATGTTGAAATCATAGTTTCAATTTTACAACTCATTGTTAAATTAAATTTAAGTAAGTTAAAATAATTTGGGTGGTGGAGTGAGAAATGTCATGTTTGATTGTTGTTAAAATGAAATTCATATTTGATTTATGTAGTTGAATCACTAAGGCATATTTTGTGTTTGTTTTGAGTTTTTTTCGATATAATTGTTTGAGTCTTATTAAATGACACATGCAGTTAGTTTCAATTTTGATGGATATGCAAATGTTATTGTTGATACATTAGCTAGCAGGCTGGATTCTCGTTCATCCTACTAGCTAATGAATATTTGCACCGCGGCCGTTGCGAAAAGATAGACAACTTAGCTATTGTTGGAGACATCATGGCTTCACAATATACGAACTGAAGAATAAAACTCGGTTATGAACAATTGAACAAAACACATACAACAAAATCAAATTAGTTTATCTACGAGCTTCCTCCACTTATAAGTGTCACGTTAAGTTAAATACTCAGAACAAAGCCTTTTTTTATTTTGTAATTATTGAAAAATAAATGTTAACTCAATTAGTAAAACCGTATAGTACTTTAAGATATTAAATGAAATTTATATTAAAAAAACAACCCATTAATATTACGGCAATTATATAAAAAAACAATTATATTGTTAATATTGTGAAATGTTTAAAGATATTAAATAAAAATTATCAATATTAATGTAGTGTTTTTATTAAACATTTGTTTATTTTGTAGAAGAAACAATCCGTTAAATATTTGTTTTTATTAAATGTGGTGTTTTTACGACAATTAAATATTTCTTTATTTTATATGAAAAATCCGTTAAATATTTGCACCTCGCCCGTTGCGGATTTTATGTGATTATATCGTCTGAAAGATATTATTGTATCCATATATGAGAAAGTTAATATGATAAAATTTTGAAAATTGATGAGCATTTTCAAAATATCAAAATTAAGTTAGTATTTCTATTAAATATTTTTATTTAAAGAAAACCGTTTAATATTTGTACCACACTCATTGTAGATTTTATGTGTTTATATATACATAAACAATTTTTTATGTCCCAATATGAGAACGAAGATATGATACAGTTTAAAAAATTTATGAGTATTTTCAAAATATCAACATTAATGTAGTGTTTTTATAATTTTTTAAATTTTATTTGCGAAAATTCGTAAAATATTTGTATCTCACTCATTGTGGATGATTTGTGCTTATATCTATGAAAATGAATTTTTATGTCTCAATATGATAAATTTTAAAACCGATGAAAATTTCAATGTGTATATAAAGTAAAATTGGTGATGTGAGACCCCGATCCCCGAGACTATTAATTAAGTGATAAATCATGCAACACAACCAATCGGAATCTAACAAATCACCAATTAACTCATACAACATTCACATAAAGAAAATCTCATCAATAATCTTCACATCACAGCGGAAATAAAACATCTCAATATAATAATCATCTTGGGTATCAACATCAATATATCAAATGAATACATCCATATAAAAATTCGGTAAGAAAATAAATCCCGGACTCCTAGATCAGAGCACCTAATTTAGACATCATTGACAAAAAAACGACATAAACGGCGAATAGGCGTGACACCATCCTCAACACAACTCACTGAGCACTGATCCTCAACCTGCAAGTCTACATCCACAAGGGTTGAACCCACGGATGAGGCGACAACACAACCACTAGAGGGTAAGATATACATTCAACAAAAGAATATAATAAACGCACATAAGTTTCAGACAATAACATCACTTTAACATCATCATTACATAAAGTATGGTTATTACTCATGTATAAATCATAACTCATAGCCTACCTTCACCATTATATAATTACTAACTTAATTATACATCGTCAACAATTAAAATATCATTTCAATTATAAATCATCAACAACACAATTATGAATCATTCCATAATTTTCACACACCAACAATTAACACTTACCACATAAATGCACAAATTCACACCCAAACATTACCAAACACTACTCATGTGAATGTAATGCGCCTAATACGACTCTACATGCATGTGATACCATCGTGACCTTAAAGTCACGCCCCCATAAATAGTGATCTTAAATCACCCACCTATAAATCTTGATCTTAAATCAAGCACCCATGAATCTTGATCTTAAATCAAACACCGATCGACTGACAATGAATGCATGGATGTTCACGTATGGACTTGACAATGCACACAACTATAAATCATGATCTTAAATCATGCGGCTATCACATCTATCACAGCTATCAATTGCATTATCAAATCAATACATCCACATATTCATGTTATCACATCATCATCATTTAAATCACAACATCATCATTTAATTCACCACATCATCATTTAAATCACATCATCATCATCATTTAAATTCACCATGTCATCATTTAAATCACATCATCATCATTTAAATCACGACCATAATGCATTAAGTCACATCCAGCATCATTCACTTCATATCAATGCATTTCACCAAGTTTAACCATAAACACGTCATTCTCACATTTATTCACCATAAATCACATAATCCACATTTCATGAATAAATTAAGTAAGGTTACCTCAACCTATTACTACACCACATTATATTCATGATTCAACTTCATTCATACTACTGTAACTAATCATTAAGAATGTTTCGTCAATTATCAAATTTCACAAAATCGCCAAGTTCGTCTCAAAACCAAACTTTATAATCAATTCATCGCAAGCAATCGTTATCCATCAATGAAAGGTCAAAACAACACAAAAGGAATGCCCAGGGATGTCCGGAAACGTCCCCCAAAGGCCAAAACACGTAGAACAGCTGATGTTGTTTCTGCTATGGTCGCTGAGCGACCTGGAGCTTCGCTGAGGGAAGTCCTGTTTTCTGGGCAACCAGAAAACAGGGTTTTCGCATACGGGAAGACCCCAAAACTCACCGAAAAATTCCATTTTTCATCCCAATTGACCCAACATCAGTTTACAAACACTACCCATGATCAATGCACTTAAATTGAACAATGGATACACAAAGAAACGTCAAATTGACATGAATTATCAAGGTTTTTCGGTAAATTTCAAAGTTCGTCTCAAAATTCCATTTTCATCAACAACTTAGTAAGTAAGCTTGTATAACAACACCAACAGTATTTCGTCAAGTTCAACATCACCATAATCACCTATTCAAACTATTTCAACAACAACTTATTCATTTTCATTTAATTAAGCCATTTTAGCAAAAACACCAACAACAATAACTTAATTCTCATCAAAGCTATACAATCAACATATATTATCATGTTTTTCATCATAAGGCAGCAACTTAATCAAAACAGTACCAACTTAATCAAATTCACTCAATTAATCAATTTTATCAAAATCACTTAAATCACAACTTATTCAACATAACTTCATGATTTCTCAAACAAAACACATACCCATACTCATAATTAACTTCATAATCAACAAACATCATTCAATTATCATGTTAATCATCAAATTCAGCAAAATTCACAAATGTATCAATTAATCATGATAAAACATGAGTTGACATGAAGAAAGTACAATTTCATCAAGGTTTAATATGCTTAATTTAATCAACAAAAAGGAGCATGAAAATTCACCAACTCAGGAACAATTAATCATGCAATTAACTATAATCTAAAACACCCAAACCCCATAAGTGCTTATTTAACCCACTTGATGAAAGTAATCTCCCCTCTTGCCTTAATTCTTCACTTTTCTTGCTACTTCTAGTAGAATTACCCTCTTCCCCTTGAGCTATTCTAGTTTCCTTTTCTCCAAGCCTCTTCTCTCTTTATTCTCTCACTTGCCTCTCAAAATTGTGTTATAATGTTTAACCTATTTCACCACCACTCACTACAAGTGTATTTATAATATGGTTTTAGGGTTACTCCCACTAATGAGCTTAGTCACAATTATTTTCTCTACACTTTTACTTCACGTAAACCCCCCATATTAATTATACACCACTATTCCCTAAAATTCAAATTACTAGCATAATTACAAAAATGTCACTCAAGCACTAATAATTCCACTAACCCACCAGTCACACATAAATAATCAATTAACAAATATAATTAAATAAATAATACTAATTAATAATAACAGATAAATCTTATGATAAAAATCGGACTGTTACAGGTGACATGTATGTAATAATGTTTATGACTGTGATATTTTATTTACTTTCGGTTCACAGATTTGATTTATTTTATTGGAAGAATCTTCATCATAAACACTATTTTCTTTTAAAGATCATCATAAGCAGTTAAGCACTATTAGATAATAGTATTGTTTATTTTTATTTAAAATATTTTATTATAAAAGTAGTAGACTAGCTGGCAAAAAAATAAAAAAATAAATAAAAACGTGGACTTAGTTGCTCATATAGTCAAATGCTAACGATTATGACAACATCTTTATTTATTTTTTTATCTAATTTAAAATAATAATTATTTAGTTGTAAATTGATCATTAAACCCATAAAATTACTGCGCAGTGATAATACTTAAATTGTAACAATAATTGTTCGGTAAATAATGGTTGATAATAATTTATTTGAAAATTAGTTTTTTTTTAGGTAAATAATGATTTAGTTGTAGGATAATATTGAATTTTAAGGCAAACGAATATGACGATAATTTTTTATTTTTTATTTAATTTTAGATTAGTAATGATTTAGTTGTTTTCTTATTAAATAATGATTTAGTTGTTGATTGACCGTTAAACCCATAAGACATAAATAATAACAGATCTCACAAATAGAGAATCGGTCAATAATAATAATAATAATAATAATAATAATAATAATAATAATAATAATAATAATTTATTTGCAAATTAATTTTTTTTGTTATAAAAAAAGGAATCAATTAATACTAGTAACAAAGGGTGTGGTACACATCAGCTTAACTCAGTTGGTAGGGATATTGAATGTTATATGGAGGGGTCGGAGTTCGAACCCCGAACAACCAACTTCTCCACATTTAAAAAATCTTCCTAGATATTCATGGATTGATGAAATTATATAGTCACATATCATAATAATTGACCCCTTTGCTTCTGCATACACAATGAATGAGGTCTCTCCAATGCATTATCGAGGCAGACAGCAAACCTTAATCTTAATTTTCTACGTTATGAAATTAATGCAAAACAAGCAAGCTAGAGATAAAAAGAATATTGAGCAATATAGCAAATTCAACCTAACTCATCAAACGTAAATTATTAGTTAAATCACACAATTAATTTTATCTAGTACTCATGAATTAAACATGACTATTTGATTCATGCATTTCATTCACAAGTACCAACATCAACTACTACACAAATCACAAATATATCTCACAAATAATACATCCTAGATTTATATCCATGGTTTGAGATTATATTTCATTTTGTATTTGGTGTTTTAAAAATGATATATTGGTGTTTAACAAAGCACTCGGTGCACAATCTGAAGTTGGTGGTTTTAGTGGCATCATAGGTGTTAAATACACGAGCTGTTACAAGAGGCATGGATAGAAATAATAATTAAAGTAATATTGTGGAGAAAAATAATTCATTGTCGTTTAATGAATCTGTATCAGCACCTCTACTATGTCTTTTATATGATCTTAGTAAAAACAACTTAAATTATTATTATTATTATTATTATTATTATTATTATTATTATTATTATTATTATTATTATTATTATTATTATTATTATTATTATTATTATTTAAGGTATATTATGCTTGCATCCATTTGAAAAATACTATACGTGATTGTGTAATTACTGTCAAAGGACGAATAAATTTTGAAATATACACAGCTGGCATATGAAAGAAGGAAAAAGAAGGAATTTTTTTGCATCCTATTTTGTTGGAGCAGTGGAGAGCAAATGAATTGATGTGAAGCTCCCTCTTCTCAGACTAGAGTTACCGTCAACCAAGGAGTCTTTTTACTATTTCTTGATTCTTTGCGTGAGACATCTTAAATCTTGAAAATTCGTAAAACTAACTTAAACAAAAAGAGGACAATATATTTAGTTTGAGAATGTAATTTTGTCCAATTTAAACCCCATGACAAATTTAAGTATCAATTTAGTCCCACATGAAATATGAATGTACCAAATTGTCCTAAAAAATTGTAATGGTCTAAATGTCTCAATATTTACGTTTGAAATACATGTGGACAAATTGTTATATAACATGTAAACGGTAACATAATCCATTCCTAAAAAAAATTGACATAATTCAATCACAATTCAAAAACACAAAAACCCTACTAGGAAAACAATTTGATTGTTTCGATTTATTTTGATAAAGGACTAAAAAAAAATGCTCCTCTTTTAGTCAAAAACTAATCTATATCGTGATTTTTGTGATCAAAGGACCAAAATGGTCTTCATACTTATTTTTAAGCTCATTCTTTTCTTATCAAAATAATCACGAATGTAGCTAAAATTTCCATGAAAAACACGAAGAAAATAATGTGGTGTAAGCACCTAATTATCATTAGCTTTGTCCTCAATTGCCTGCCTCTTAAAGGCTTTCCGGTCGTGTAAAAAGATATTATGTTTATGTGACTTTCTTTTAATATAGAATTAGAATTAGAAATGGGGAATTATTGTCCCCGCAAGCTTAGTTCAAATATTAGGGACATTGCATAAATGTAGGTGTCGGGGTTTTAAACCCCGAACACCCACTTATTCACTTTAAAAAGGTGAATCTCTAGCCACTAGGTAGAAAGAGGGTTAGGGTTAAGACTTAGGGTGCACCTATATATCGTAACTAGAAAAGAATGATGGTGAAAACTCAAGTCATATTATTTGAATATGTGAAAGAGAAGACGGTACATTATGTATAGTAAGTTGACTAGACCAGATGGAGGGCATGTGGCCAAATTGATAACAACAAAGGAATATTTTGAAAAATCACAAGAGAAATTATTAAAGATGAAGGGATTAATGAGTCGGATAGAGATATTTTCTATGATATAATATTATGGTTTTGCTTGATCAATGTGACTGAATTTGATCGTAACTGAATTTGATATATGTTTTGGTTGTAATTGCATTTTAGATTTTTTTCTTATTAAATTCATCCTTGCGTATGAATTAGTTACGATTCATTTGACATGAATAACTTTGGTCCTAGAAATTAGTTACGAAAAAATGATTATGGTCCGAAAAACTGATTGAAAACGAAATAAAGCATACACATTAATAAGAAAAAATTATTCATGTCGAATTCATCCTTGTGTTTGAACTAGTTACGATTCTTTAGTAAGTTGATGCCAATAAGGTAAAAGTAGCTAGTTACGATTATTTATTCATGTCCATTTACCCAACATCTATTTCCTTTCCAAGCTTCCAAAAGTTGAAACTGTCCTTCAAAAAAAAAAAAGTTGAAATTGTGAATCTTTCCATGCACTCCGTTCCATTCTTTCTAATTTACAACAAACAAAAAAGCATGCAATTTTTTTTAACTCTTATTCCTCCCATTTTGGTGTTTGTCTTCCTTTCTTAATCAACTTAAAAGTGAAATTCTTCAGAGTTATAATCATACAAGATATATGAGATAGCTCAAATTGTAGAGAAGATGGTAAAATCCCATCTTAATTGGTTTGAACTTGTGTGGAGAACACTTATGAAAGCATTAAGTAGATGGATGGAGGAAAGCCTAAACAATATATATCTACCGATTTAATATGTGATAAGAAAATTATATGCCCTACTCTAACTTATGAGCTATTGTCGTTTTAAAAATTAGAGCAGTGAGTTATTTTTTCATAAATATTACTGACATATTTCTTGTTACTTTTTTCTCAGCATCCAAACATGTACCTTGGTATGGAATACCATATTCTGTACAAGATATTGAAGAAATTTTAATGAAGTAGTGGAGAGAAACTCGAGAAGCTAATGAACCATTGAAATTGCCATGCAAGAACAAGTTTATTCCCAATAACACTTCTACAAGCGTTGGAGACATAGTTGATTAAGATTTTTCAAATATGATTCATCCAGAGTAATATTTGATGAAGATTCGATGAAGTTGTGGTACAAGCGGGATTGTACTTCCAAAGTTCCTTTTGCTTTTATATATATTCAGATAAAGTACTCTAAAGGGAGTCTAGGACAACCCTAAAACATGTGCATTGTCAGAATTGTTCCTTTCACTTCTTTATGACAAGTTGGATGAAGTCATATCCAAGGACTAAGGTGAACCATCTATCTTGTTTATAAGAAATTGAACATGACAATGAAAAAGCATAGGGACAAATGAAAACTTGTGCCTCATATAGTTTTTCTATGAAGGATACATAATATATAAAAATAAAATTTCAATTGTTTCTAGAGCTCGTCTTAGATTAATCTTATAATCAAATTACCATCACCTTGCAATTTATCCATGATGAAATGTTTTCAATTAGAGATATATGCAAAAAGTGAGGCTAAAATAAAGAGTGCATGTGTTCAAATTTGTGTTTATGCACACATGTATGTATATGAAGTAGTGTCTATGTGTGCAGCTAGAAAATGCCACGTTGAAACCCAAACTCTGTTTTTATTCATGGTATGCTTGAGGTGAAGGTTTTTGGTCTCACGGTAGTCTTACATAGATACAAACACAAATAAAATTATTTGGACACACAACAGTTAAGAAAATTAAATGATAAATAAAAGTGAGATGCTTCCTAGTCTCTTATCGAAGGTTTTGTCAGAAGTTGATACGAATTTGTATGCTTTAATTTGTAATGTAGCGGAAGCAAACAACCAATAACGAAGATACTAGGTACCACCCTTATTAGTTGAATTCTGCTAGGTATTTTTGGATAGTTTTCGTATTTAAATGGAACAGCAAAGGATAAGCAATGTTAGACTACACCAATAGTTTAACAAAGAGATTAGCACTCAACACCAATTGAGCTAATCGGATTATTATCAAGACGTCACTTGCTAATAACCATTCGAAAATGTAGACACAAATTCTGGGCAAACTGAATTGTTTTATTGCATAATATTCTGTGTTACAATGTTCAGCAAGCATGGCATATATAGCCGAAAATTACAATGCAAAACTGGTAATAAAATACATCATAAAAGGCAATTATACTAATAATAAAATGACATTATTCCATCAGCTATGTAACTCCTGTTCCAATGAGTGGTTGGGCGAAATTAAGGCTGGAATTTGTCTCTTGAATGCTCCTTTGTAACTGCTCAGAATAGGATTTAAATGGCTGATTTATTTGTCATACTTGGTAATTAAAATGACTGCACCAGAAATAATTAAATGGTTAAAATAACCAAGTAATTAAACTCAGTCCTTGATGATGATTAGCAAAAGACCCCACGCCACTAGCTCCTTGGTGTGCGCTGATTTCCAGCTCTTTTTGATCAATTTTCGCATCATCCCCTCCCCCTTTGAAAGGAATTGACCTCAATTCTTGAATACCATCATCATCCAAATATGGTGAGAGATCTCCAATATTGAAAGTCGCATGTACTCCATATTCTCCGGGCAAATCAATCTTGTATGCATTGTCATTGATCTTTGATATAACTTTGAAGGGACCATCAGCTCTAGGCATGAGCTTATTCTTTCTTTTGCTTGGGAATCTCTCTTTTCTCAAATGGACCCACACAAGATCACCTTCGTTGAACAACTTAGGCTTATGATTCTTAGACCTTTGCTTGTAAACTTCATTTACAGCCTTGATTCTTTCTCGCACTTGCTCATGTAGTTTCATCATTGACTTGAGTTTGGCCTTTGCATCTGGATGAACTAGTTCCTCCTTTGGCATAACCACCAGGTCCAATGGCAAGTAAGGATTCACACCATAAACAACTTCAAAAGGAGAATGATTAGTAGCATATGTAGGGGATCGGTTGTATGCAAATTCGGCATGAGCTAACTTCAAGTCCCAATCCTTTTGAGTTTTACTAACCAAACCACGCAGCAAGGTACCAAGAGTTCTATTAGTCACCTCTGTTTGCCCATCGGTTTGAGGGTGATGGGAAGTACTGAACAGCAACTTAGTACCCAATTTCCTCCATAATGTATTCCAGAAATAACTCAAAAACTTTGAATCACGATCGGAAACAATAGTTTTAGGAACTCCATGTAAGCGCACAATCTCACGAAAGTACAAATCAGCAACATTACTAGCATCATCTGTTTTGTGACAAGCTACAAAGTGTGCCATCTTTGAAAACCTATCAACAACAACCATAATTGCATCCTTACCTCGCTGTGTGCGGGGCAAAGCCACAATGAAATCCATGCTCACGTCCATCCAAGGACCATTAGGTGTTGGTAATGGAGTATATGCTCCTGGTTTGAAAGAACTCTTCGCCATATGACAAGTAACACACCTGCTAATGACCTTTTGCACATCTCCTAACATCTTTGGCCAATGAAAATGTTCTTTTAAAATCTCCAGGGTCTTTGTAATGCCAAAGTGACCAGCCAAACCTCCACCATGAGCCTCACGAATTGCATGCCTTGGAATGCAAAGCCGATTCTCTTTGAACAAAAATCCATCCTGCATTATATACTTTCCAAATGCTCCATTTTCACAGTTAGAGTATATTTCACCAAAGTCTACATCCTCTTTATAATAGTCTTTCAAAGTCTCAAAACCAAGTAAGCGAGTTTCGAGAATTGAAATCAAAGCATACCTCCTTGAAAGGGCATCAGCCACCACGTTACTCTTACCATCTTTGTACTTTGAAGAGAAATTAAAAGATTGAAGAAATTCAACCCATTTAGCATGCCTTGGACTCAACTTTTGTTGTCCGTTGATATACTTTAGAGACTCGTGATCTGAATGCAACACAAAGTGGTTAGAACGCAAATAATGACTCCAATGATCAAGAGCTCTTACAATGGCATAGAACTCCTTGTCATAGGTGCAGTAGTTCAATCGAGCTCCCCCAAGTTTCTCCGAGAAATAAGCTATAGGCCTTTTGTTTTGTATCAAAACAGCTCCAATGCCAACTCCACTAGCATCACATTCGACCTCAAATGGTTGAGTGAAGTCGGGCAAAGCTAAAACAGGAGCTTCACAAAGCTTTAATTTAATCAATTCAAAAGCCTTTTGTGCTTGCTCATTCCACACAAACGCACCCTTCTTCAAACATTCAGTAATAGGGCTTGTTATAGTGCTAAAATTCTGGATAAAGCGTCGATAAAATGATGCAAGACCATGGAAAGATCTCACCTCCGAAACTGTTGTAGGGCTCGGCCATGTTTTGATAGCATCCACCTTTGTTGGATCAACCGATACTCCATCTTTAGACACAACGTATCCAAGAAACACCACACTTTCAACCAAGAAGTCACACTTCTCCTTCTTCCCATAGAGTTTTTGTGCTCTTAGGGTCTCAAAGATTTGTTTTAAATGAGTGAAATGCTCCTCACTAGACCTGCTATACACCAAAATATCGTCAAGGTAAACAACAACAAACCTGCCCAAAAAAGGCTTGAGTACTTCATTCATGAGTCTCATGAAGGTGCTAGGTGCATTTGTGAGTCCAAACGGCATAACCAGCCATTCATATAGACCGTGTTTGGTCTTGAACGCCGTCTTCCATTCATCACCTTCACGCATTCTGATTTGGTGATATCCACTCCTTAGATCGATTTTTGAGAAGATAACCGACCCATGTAACTCATCAAGCATATCATCTAACCTTGGAATGGGAAAACGATATTTGATGGTTATGTTGTTCACTGCCCTACTATCAATACACATTCTCCAAGAACCATCCTTCTTAGGAACCAGCAACGTTGGAACAGCACAAGGACTCATTGATTCACGCACATAACCCATGCTGATCAGTTCTTCAATTTGTCGTTGCAACTCTTTTGTCTCCTCCGGATTACACCTATAGGCAGCTTTGTTTGGTAATGGAGCTCCGGGAATTAGATCAATTTGATGCTCAATCCCACGAATAGGTGGCAAACCAATTGGTAATTCAATTGGAAACACATCTGCATACTCACCCAAAACAGCCTCCAATTGTTGCTTAAGAGGGGTTTCGATATCATCCTGTTTAGTATTCTTTGCAATCAACAGGTAAACTAGTTCACCATTATCAATAGCATTTTTCACTTCATTTTCAGTAGCAAACATAGTGAGACTAGGCTGTTTACCTCTTTGTGTAGTCATGGAACGAACTTCACTTGATGCCATAGGTTTCAGCACCATCTTCTTGCCCTTGTAGTTCAATTCATACTCATTTGATCTTCCTCTATGCGTCACATCTCTATCAAATTGCCAAGGACGTCCCAGAAGTATATGACTCGCATCCATAGGCACAACATCACACAAGACCTCATCAACATAAGACCCCATGGTTAACCCCACATTAGTCTGTCTTGTAACTTTTATATTACTCCCATTGTCCAACCAATGTAGTGTA
Organism: Medicago ruthenica; assembly: GCA_018208015.1. NCBI lineage: Eukaryota > Viridiplantae > Streptophyta > Magnoliopsida > Fabales > Fabaceae > Medicago > Medicago ruthenica. The sequence goes on along the minus strand of CM031375.1, from coordinate 3,539,404 downwards.
TAAGGTTTAGGATGTTTTGTTGTAAGTAATCCTAACTTAGACACCATTTCAGTTGAAGCCGCATTGGTACAACTACCTCCATCCACAATGACACTACACCATTTATCCTTCACTTGACACTTGGTATAGAAGATTTGATTCCTTTGATCCCCCTCCAAGGGTGCGGTTTTGGCTTGTAAAGTTCTAAGCACCAAAGTATCATAGATGGGAGGTCCATATTCTTCTACCTCATCGTCGACATCTTCGACAATTTCAAGTCCCTCCACGTCAACATTGCCACCAGAATCTTCCTCTTCCTTAATCAACTCATCACGCATGCTAATCGCTTCTCTGAGGGTCACAACTCTTTGATTAGGACAAGCTCTAGCAAAGTGTCCAAAGCCTTGACACTTAAAACACCTAACCGTTGACAGGCTAGTTTCTTTGGATGCGCCACCAGATTGCTTAGGAGTAGGCTCCACCTGTTTTGGTTGTGTCACATTTGGTTTCGTGCTAGGGGCTGCAGCTGCGCTACCGGACACACCTCCCTTGGACCAACCACTTGAACCACCAGCATTATACCTGCTCTTATTTTGATTTTCAATTTTTAAACACAAGGTGCACAAAGTGTTGAAGTCAGAATAATTACATAGCTCAACAGCAAATGCTATGTTCTTATTCAGACCACGAAGAAAACGACTCATTTTTTGCTCTTCATTTTCCTCCAATTCACCCATTAAACATAGGTTTTCGAATTCATCAATGTACTCAGTAACACTCATTTTTCCTTGTACTAAATCTGAAATCTTTTTGTACAAGTTCAATCGGTGGTTCGACGGCACATACCTTTTGCGCAACTTTCTTTTCAAGGACTCCCAAGAACTGATTTTCTCCTTCCCATCTCGTGTTCTTCGAGCCTTCAAGCCCTCATACCACAACGATGCACTTTTGCTAAGTTTCAGAATAGCATACTTACAACGCTTCTCATCATCAAGATCCTTGAAGTCAAACATTCTATCGATCTTGCGCTCCCACTCCAAATAAACCTCCGGGTCTGCACTGCCATTGAATTCAGGTAGCTCGGTGATTTTGAATTCATCCACGTTTGGGCGTGGTTCATTCCTTCTAGCCCTCCATCGTTGATCATCTCCCAGATTGGCGCTCCTTAAGGCTTCACACAATCTGTCCATGAAATCATCACTGTTGTAATCCACCATTGTCACGTAACAAGGATTCAGAACCGAAGCTCTGGTACCACAAATGATACGAATTTGTATGCTTTAATTTGTAATGTAGCGGAAGCAAACAACCAATAACGAAGATACTAGGTACCACCCTTATTAGTTGAATTCTGCTAGGTATTTTTGGATAGTTTTCGTATTTAAATGGAACAGCAAAGGATAAGCAATGTTAGACTACACCAATAGTTTAACAAAGAGATTAGCACTCAACACCAATTGAGCTAATCGGATTATTATCAAGACGTCACTTGCTAATAACCATTCGAAAATGTAGACACAAATTCTGGGCAAACTGAATTGTTTTATTGCATAATATTCTGTGTTACAATGTTCAGCAAGCATGGCATATATAGCCGAAAATTACAATGCAAAACTGGTAATAAAATACATCATAAAAGGCAATTATACTAATAATAAAATGACATTATTCCATCAGCTATGTAACTCCTGTTCCAATGAGTGGTTGGGCGAAATTAAGGCTGGAATTTGTCTCTTGAATGCTCCTTTGTAACTGCTCAGAATAGGATTTAAATGGCTGATTTATTTGTCATACTTGGTAATTAAAATGACTGCACCAGAAATAATTAAATGGTTAAAATAACCAAGTAATTAAACTCAGTCCTTGATGATGATTAGCAAAAGACCCCACGCCACTAGCTCCTTGGTGTGCGCTGATTTCCAGCTCTTTTTGATCAATTTTCGCATCAGAAGTTAATTATTTTATGCCAACTGATGATAGTAAGTATGAGGTGAGTAGCATGCTTGTGAGTATTATTTCTAAATGTTATTGTTAACCTTGATTTTCCTTTTGTTCCTCTTCAATTTCTCTATCTCAACTCTTTGTTGCTATGCTTATTTTAACAATTTGAGAAGGAAGAACTAAAGAGATCTTTAATGGAAGGTGACGATGTTGATGAGATTCTTGAAACTCTTCTACGTGAGCGTGTCTATAAAAGTGACGAAAAGCTTAATTGTCTAGATGATTTGTCGCTTGATGATGTGAGAAAGTTTATTGAAGAAACTGACTCACAAGTTTGAATGAAATATTGAATAAGTGATTTCTCCACGTATTTAGAATCTTTTTTTTGTTTGTTTATTGATTTCGTCCACTTTGCTTATTTTGATTTTTTTATCTTTATGTGATGTATTTTTTATTTTTCGTCTTGATGCGGTGTTTATTTGATTCAGGTTGAAAGTATTAGCTTTGAGCAAGTGCAAATTTAATCAATGACTTTGACGTTGTCAACGTTGCTGATCCAGAGACGGAGTATTCCGGAGACTTGAATATAGTTATTTTTTTTAAGGAATGAATATAGTCATATTTGTAGGCTCAAATACTTTGCCGTTTTATGCTATTAACATGAATGTTTGTGAGTTTGTTCACAGATTCATCATTTTTGTTTTTAACGACTTTGAATTCGTATTGTATGTACTCTATCAATTTGAATAAATGAATATCATTTATTTTTGTCAAAAAAAGAAGATAATTTTGTCAAAAAGAAATTTAAACAGAAATTTATTCTAATAGAATTTGGCCTTAACGATATAGCTTTTTATAAAAAAAACGATAAAACTACTAATGTTAGAGATTGGTCTTAGAATAGAAAAACACAACCTGATACGATGACGAGACTAAGCCTATGTTTGGAAAACAGCAAAAACACGGCAACAACGCACGTTCAGCTGAAGCTAGGAAATGTTACTTCAAGAAAAGGTGAGGTGGCAAGGCTTTAAACGTGAGGTGGCGGTAACCCACTTGGTTACCAAACTCACACTAAAATTGGGGTAATACCATTTTTTTTTTTATTTTGAAATAAGAATAGTTCTATGAAATTTACAAAGTATTCTTTATAAAAAAATGATTTAATAAAAAAAGAGAAGAAATTTACATGATTATCCTTATTTAAAAGTAAATTACATAAATATCAATTCATTTAATAATTATTTAAAGAAAAGATTTGGCTTTCTAGTCAAAATAGACCGGGAGTAGATTTGTTAAATTACTCGTTTTTTTACTCGTTGTATATATATATATATATATATATATATAAAGAATGCTAATCTATGATATTTTTAAAAGTATATTATAATGAATCACATGTAAATCGAGTTATTTATTTATTTATTGGAAAAATGAATTTGATTGTGATTGAAATTACCCATTCATTCATTCATTCATCGAACCCTAATAAGCATACTATAAATACTCAAGTATATGGAAGGAAGAGTGAAAAACAAAAAATGGTGTGCATGCGTGGACGATATGTGCGTATTGATCCACGCTATAAGAATTACGGTCAAGGTCAAGTTGGATGGTTGTTAGGCCGTCTTGAGAATCGAGGACGAGTGAAAGGCCGATTATTTCGATCTCGCCCCCTTCTAGCCACCGCATCTCAACCTCTTTCTTCGGTGGTTGCGGCGGTGGCGGCCGATTCATCTTCCTCCAAGGCTGCGCTGCTACTGTGTTGGATCTCAGTCCTGCTAATCTGGTTAAGTGTTCCACCTCTACTGCTGCTGCTAAGATACAGCCTGTTAAGAAGAAGAACAAGAAGAAGAAGCGTCCCAGATTCGGATCTATTATCAAACTTCTTCGTTTGGTGAAAAAGAAGAACAAGAATAAGACTTAACTTAGTTTCAAACATCTTACATATTTTTTTGTGAAGAATGTTCTTTCAACACTTCATTTTCAAGTTTATATCAAATGTTTCATCCAGGCGCGGAAGGATCATAGCACACTCAAAGCTTTGGTTGAGATACTGTTTACTCTGAAATTTGGTAAACAACCGCTAGTCTAAATTAATTGCTTGCGAGACCAACTAGTGAATCTCAGGAGCATAGTGCTTTGTTTGAATTCTTTAAATTATTTGAATGTCCATTACGCATAAACATTTAGTGTAGTTTTGGGGAGAATTAAACATAAAAGTTACTTGGAGTGCAAATAACAAGGAAAAACAAGTTCCTATTTAATAAATACTGTGTTTCGATCGAAACAGAAATGAACAGAATTTAAATGAGAAACGTTAAACTTTGCATGAAACTTTAAAGTGCTTAAAAGATACATTTCATGAAAAAGTAAATTGCATTGAATTGTAAAATATGTTTTACAGAAAAAGGATGGTTCACAGATTCATACTTGGATCCCATTTCACTCGTTTCTCTCGATAGCGTGGGTACTTTGAGTTTACAAGGATTTTGTATATAATGAATTGCGACCTTTTTTCTGACTAAAAAACTACTATCTATAGACTTTCGAAAATAAACTGCCCTAGCTAACGGTCGAACACTATATTACTGCCAAATGTCCTGCCACGTACACCCTGCATGCACTTAACTGCTCTTTAGAACGGTTGCATCTCTCGAAGTCGAACTGAGTTTTGTGAAGTTTGTCAGAATTGTGCTAAGTCCAGAACTTTGTTGCTTCGATTCGATCATACGCTAGTTCGATCTGCCTTCTGGTTCGAAGTCCTCCTTCTTGCCTTAGCCTTATATTTGTAAATATCCTTTCGAACCTGTGAACAATTCCAAGATTCTTTTCTGTTCTTCGATTAGACAGAATCTTGCAAGATTCCCTTCAGCATTTAATGCATATTTAGAGCATATTTTTAGCTCATAAAAATATGGGCTAACAGATACATGCCCTTGTTAGAGGGTATCTAACTACGTAAATGTCTCAATATTTTATATCTAATTTGCATATTTTATATCAAACTTTTATTTTTACCTTTATCATTCTTGATTTTCTGGGATTGCATAATGCATACCATCGTGGTTTAACTAACACCTCCATCAGTTATAACTTATAAGTTCAGTACTTAACATTGACACCTTAGATGCTGGAAGATTCAGAGAAAATAGTTTTGTTCCAAACTTGTCACGACCACAAAGAATCTGGCACAGAAAATAATAAACATGATTCCTCTTATATTCTATATATCCTTTTCCAACTCATCCCAAAATAATCAAAGATTCAATATGCATATTTTCAGGCATATACCAATTAAAGAATTAAGAAAAAACTGATTTTAAGTGGATTTACAAGCCTAGAAAGAGTAGAGCTCTATCAAATTTTAATGATGTATGGGCTTTAATAAGTAGTTAATTAATAGTATGCTTCAATAATATCATAGAAACTCCTAATGCTCCGAGGATCCCAAACCACCTTTTTTGTTAGCCAACACATTCTAACCAATAAATTTGCTTCAGTGACATAATGTGTAAAATGACTAAACGAAAACGCTCACAAAGCATTTCTGCATTTTCATTTTCACCTTGAACAGAACTGAGAGCAAGGCCTTGATTATTGGTCTGCTGCTATAATTGCATACCAAGATTAAATGTTAGGCACTGTGGATTTCATATGTATCATATACACAAATATGTACTAGACTTCCCTTTTCTGAAGTAGATGACAAATCGGAGGGAATATGCTCAACACACAACATGTCCTACAAGTCATGAGTTTGCAACGTAGTACTGTGAGTTGTGAGGTATTGGAAAAATAGGGAATAAAGAGAGAGCAGAAGGAAAGTTCTTATTGTGATTGTAACTTAATAAAATTACATGAAGAAGTTAGTATTATTGTGGTACGGGTATGTGGAGCTTTTCTATCAAAGAGTATAGTTACATTCCCTTTTCTTTTCATTGATGATTGCACATTCACGTTTGTATTCGAGTTACTTGCATAATTGCATTAGTTAGTGGTAATGTTATTCTGTTCTATTGGTTTGGTTAGATCAGTTGCTGTAGCTTGTATTTATACGTACGAGATGCAGTGATTGAATCAATATAGTTGCATCTCATTTGTTGTCAACTTTGTGAAGGATTTAACAGAATAGGCATAGATACAAAACTATAGCAAATTTGCATAAGAGATATAACTCTGCTATTGACAGGTGATGGGGAGGGTTGACTTCAACTTCCCAATTTTCCTCGCATTTGTTCTCTACAATACATCACTGCATGTATTCTCCATGTAATTCTGAAGGCACCATCAAATCTCAATGCTTCCTGTGTCTTCTTAATCTAAAACAACTTCATTCTATTCTATATTTGCACTTGGTGCTGTTATGGCTTTTGCATCTGTCCTTCCAAAAGATAATGTAGTGTTCACTGAGATTGCCAGCTAACCATTTCCTGAAATTGAGCTCTAGTGGGTCTTTTTATTGTCAACTACACATTTTGTGACCAGCCATTTTAGAAACATGGAAAAGTGAAGAATCTTTTATCCACAATTTGGTTATTTTATCCTTCTCAATCTCCACTTCCATGAGTCAACTCCAAGCTTGAATTGGAGTACCCTTTTGATCTTGCATCATTTGTATCATATTGGATCACATACAAGTGGTTTAGATAAACATTTACTTGGCTCAAATATGTTTGTTTCTTTGATCATCTTAAAAGCAAGTGTTTTCTTTCCTCCTCTACTTTTTATTTGTTATTATTTTTTATGACATTCCTCGAGCTTGTAAGAAAAGGACCATTGCCAAGTTTTTATTGTTTAAGGATCTCAAACTTCTGCATACACAGGCATATTTTAAAGTGTTCATCTTTGCAGCATTCTGACACCACAACACGTGGTTTAGGTATTCTATTGTCCTTGCTAAAAAAACAATTTCACATACGGGAGATTTTCATCTAGCAATACTTTGTACATTTGGGAGGGAGATTTTCTTTCTAACTCAGCTTGGCTAGTGTTTATTTTGAGATTGTCTGACCAATTTTGCATAGGCAGTATGTTCCATTTTCCATAACAACTTGTATCTATCTCATCGATTATCACTTATAAAAAGTATAATGGTTTTTGTAATATTTGGTGGTTTTTGTAATATTTGGTGTTTTGTATTCAACTGTTAAACCTAGTTAAAGCCCATTATAGAGTTGTACCAAAAAAAAGGTATTCACACAAAAATTGATGCTAGTCTAAAATAGGAGAACATTTTTTTTTTTTTGTCTTAACTAGTTTAAAACAGTAGAAGGTCAAAATTACTCTTTTAAGGGTCCGGGGAGGGGAGGGATTTTAAAATTAATTTACTGTTTTACCCTTAAACTTAATTAAATATACGATGATGTTTGTTTTTACATATAACAAATAAGAGTGATAGATAACATGAAAATAAAAGTTGTTACAACGGTAATATAACCTAATAATAATAAAAGTTGTTACAAGGATAATATAACTTAATAATAAAAGTTGTTACAAGATAGTATAACATAATAATAATAAAAGTTGTTACAAGGATAATATTAAGATTTTAAATTAATCTAAGAATAATTTTGGCAATGTAATAAAATTTTAAAGAGATCCGCTCCCCTCCCCTCCCCTCCCCTCCCCTTCCTTTCTAAAAATTGAACCAAACACATCAAATTAAAAATATTCCCTCCCCTCCCATTCAAAACTCTCGAACCAAACGGACCCTAAGGGGAGTAGACATGTTAAATTACTCATTTATGTTTTTAGGTGAGAGTATGTTAGTTGTCCCCATATTTATATTATATCATACTAGCGATTATCAAGGACATTCCGTGACCGTCTATCTGCTCTTTTTTTATTGCGCTAACGAATATAAATTATAAATCATTTATTTTATGATTTTTAGATTTTGATTAAAAATTTAAAATTAATGTACATATGTTTGTATTTTTGTAACAAATCATGCTTATCTTTTTCAGTTACACAACAATATTGCAAATATATTATAAACTTTAGGGATGACAATAGCTACCCTTTGGGCAGGGTACTTTAGTGCACATCCCCATACCTGCGTTTTTAAAAAATCCCCATACACATGCCCATACCCTCGTAGGCAACAAGTTTGGTGCTCGTCCCCATACCATATAGGGTATCTAAGCGCCTATATTCGCGCCAATTACCCGCACTTTCACAACAAAAAGATAATAAATAACAAAAAATATCACAACATAATTAAAATATGATCTGAAATATTTTAAATCAACATATAAAATATTACGCTTGATATTATTTAGCCAAATAAAAAATATATAAAATATAAAAAACAAGTGCATATTACAATAAATATAAAAAACTTAGGATTAATTAACTAACTTAAATATTACATAAAATTATTGGTACAATCTTTATAATGTGCGGGCATGGGGCGGGGTGGGCACTCACGCCTATACACGTTCAAATTTGTGGGTAATTACCCAAACCTCGACCCATACCCAACAATGCGGGTATTTACCCGCCCATCGTGGGTGCCCATTGGGCTTGAGTCCAATTGCCATCCCTAATAAACTCTTATCATTTTCAATCACACCAACAATATAACATTATTATAGGAAAATTTGTTTAAGTGTATAATTGAAATAATGAAAAACTCGACCCAAAATCTCCTATTTCCTTTATATATTTTTTAACATAATATTGTTTCTATTGCAGTGAAGTATTATAACAAGATTTATCTATTTTTTAATTAATAATTTAAATATTATTATAAAAAAGATAAAATAGTAAATAAAATACTTCAAGTAAAGGATAAAATTGGAAAGGGTAAAATTCAGCTCAAACTCTTGTATTTTCTTAACATATAATATAGATATTTATATTATATCAAATCTATTTTTTTTTTTGTTTTTTGAAAGGTATTTTATCAAATCTAATATTACAAGCTAAATAACATTGATATATGGGTTAAAAAAACACATTGATTTTTTTTTGACAAATCACATGACAATAGTTAACTTAAAAAATTAGAAGTTTCCTTCAAAAAATATATATTAATTGGAAGTTAACTTTAGAAATTACAACATAACAATTATGGAATAAAAAGCCGACGAAGGAGAAAAAAAAACTAATATTGTCGATTTCAAAAAATAAAAAACTTTACACATAATAACATAACAAAACTTGTCAAGAAACAACATAACAATAGTTGAGTTTGGTAACACAAACTTGTGACTTAAGTAGCTTGTGACTTAAGTAGAGATATTAAGATCCTGGAAGAGGCCGTGCCAAAAAAAATAACGTAACAATAATCATTTATGGTTGGAAAATATCACAGGCAGTATTAAAAATGAAGAATTCCGAAGAACTTGAACTGATATGATGTAAGGAGACATACCGTGGACCGTTTTTGTTGACTGCTTATATCAAAACGATAAGCCAGAGATCCAGTCAAATAAAAGAATAATCTACAGATATGAAATGGAAAAAAAAATTAATGAGACCAGTTCCAGAAGACTTCCAAGTCAAGAAAATTAGTATAAAATAATATACTCGTTGAATTTCAATTTGACTATAAATATATATTAATGTTGCCTTCCTTATCATTTCATTTTACAAACTTTTAACAATTCTCACAAAATTTGAATTGATCAATTAAATAACTCCCCCATGAGGATGTTTTTTCTATGTTTGCAGCTTTTGCTCTTCCTATTTTCATCCTTCTCTTTGTGTTCATCTTCTAATTTGTCATGTCATCCTGAAGATAGCTATTCCTTGCTTCAATTCAAGTCTTCCTTCACTACATATACAAACTATGCTTGTCCGGAACAACCTTGGAAAACAGCAACATGGAAAAATGAGACAAATTGTTGCTCATGGCATGGAGTCACGTGCGACGCTGTCTCTGGTCATGTGATTGGTCTCAACCTTGGCTGTGAAAGCCTTCAAGGTAAAATTTATCCTAACAGTAGTCTTTTCCATCTTGCTCACCTCCAATCACTCAACCTTTCTCACAATGATTTCTTCAACTCCAATTTGCATTCTCAGTTTGGTAGATTTATGAGTCTTACACATCTTGACTTGTCTTCGTGTAACTTTCAAGGCGAAGTTCCTCCTCAAATCTCACACCTTTCGCAATTAACATTACTTCGTCTTTCTAAAAATGATGAGTTAAGTTGGAAAGAAACCACTTTGAAGAGCCTTGTGCAAAACGCAACAATTTTGAAAGAGCTATATTTGGATGAAACAGATATGTCTTCAATCAACCCAAACTTGTTGAATTTGATCTTCAATAAATCTGTAACACCCATAGAGAGATTGCCTAGGATCTCTTACGAGTATTAAAAATTCGTACCGGATACATTAAATACAATACAGAAAGATTGGTAATAATTATACAATGCATAGGTTTGTCATACAACTCATTATCCGATACAAAACATTCTTCATAATATACATCATAATACATCATTCTTATACAAATGTCCATATGATAAAACATAAGCAGCACGATCAATCCGTAGCTTTCTCTTTACCTTTACGACGTGCTACCTGCGAAGAACCTGCACCAGAAGGAAAGGGATGAGACATAACGTCTCAGTGAGCTCCTACCCTACCAACTGTTGGCAACCACGGGGGTAACCTAGGGTCGCCGTGCCTACTTTTGGCAATCTTAGGGATTCCTACGATCGCCATCATTCTTTACATTTATCGCGATCAAGGGGAAAACCTAGGATCGCTTCATTGTCTTATCTCATGAATTTCATACTCTATTCTTGTCTTAGTCTTATACGTAGTGATCTTGGGGACATCCTATGATCACATCTCGTTCACTAGGAACTAATCATCATATCTCGTATTACATAAAATATACATATTCGTCTATCGCATCTTTAAGTTAGAAGTTAGGGTTGAACAAACATAACATTATCTTGGTTCGTTTTACGGAGTGCATCCGGGTGGAGTAACCCCGAAGTACATCTCCCATCATACCGGTGAATTAAATTCCTATCATATCAGGCTAACACCGGACTCCTCTTATCTTTGTGTAGGCAACCCTCTCGGTGAAGCCCCATCCGGCATAATCCGGAGCCTGCTGGACACATCTTACTTTACATGTGGACGACCCTCTCGGTGAAGTCCCATCCGGCATAATCCGGAGCCTGATGGACATGCTTAAATCTTTTAACTTACGTGTGGATAGCCCTTTCGGAGAAATCCCATCCGGCGTACCCCGGAGTCTGATGAACGCGTGGTCATAATCGTATAACATATTCGTATCTTGTTCCTATTCTTTAAGTGATCATTCATAAGTGCTTAACCTATAAAGGTTCTAAGCTTCATCATTGTACCATTCTTGGATTCGGGTATACCGAATCGAGTTCATAACATTGCTTCGTAAGGGTTAAACCCTAATCTAGTCCCTTAACATCACTATGACTACTTATGGATTAAGATAATCCTCTCTTATCATGGTACCTTTCCTCATCTATAATTCATCCATTCATCCCCTAAAGGTTGGGTCTTTCTATGCATATTAGCGACACGTAGTCACTACATATCGTTATTGAGTCCGAGGTAGCATTGGATAGCCGGAATGGTGCGAGAAGTGATGAAAAAAACAACATGTTCTGCCCACTGTCCCATCGTGTCACGATTTGGAAATCGTGACACGATTTTCTACCCAGAAAATGTGTTTGGTTCTGCCTGTGAAATCGTGACACGATTGGAAAATCGTGACACGATTTTACCTGCAGTTAGACAGCATTTGGCAAGTTTAAAACGTGATTTTTCACCATTTCAGTTTATCCAACATACCCAGACATCATAACAGCTTAATGGATCAATTTCTAAGGCATACAGCTAGATTACATCATGAATAATCAAGGATTCATATGGAAAGGTAAATTAAACACTAAAACCCTAAACTAGGTCATAAAGCTGTAAACTTCCAAACTTACTCAAACGGGTTCTAAAACCCTGTGGAGCTCACCTTAATCCACAATTTGGTGCTTGCTAACTCTGATCCCAAAAGCCCTAGCTCCAATCTACTCTACTCTTGATTCTCCTTGTTTCTCCTCTTCACTTTCTCTTGTTCTTTCTTTCAACACAAGCTTTCCTTGCAAGATTTCTCACTAGAGTTTTGATTGAAGTTTGGTTGGATGTTGGCAAGTGAGATGAGGGCGTGTGAGATTGAGGGAAAGAGGAAGGAGAACTGATTTTGTTGGTAAGGATGAGAAGAAGAAAATGGCAATTGAAAATATCATGGTTCATTTTAAATAATCTTCCCTTTGCCATTATTTACAAAATTGCCATTCCCACTTAATTACTTATTTGCCATGCTTGCTTCTCAAGTTACTAACACTGATAACTGATACTTATAAGCGGGATATTACAATCTACCCCCCTTAAAGAAATTTCGTCCTCGAAATTTAGAATTTACCTGAAAACAAATGCGGGTAGTTCTCTTGCATTTGTGACTCTAGCTCCCACGTCGCTTCGCCGTCGGGAGAACCTTTCCATACCACTTTAACAATAGGAATTTCTTTGTTCCGTAAAGACTTAACATCACGATCAATTATTTGATCCGGTTCAGGTTGAAAAGTCAAGTCCGATCTCAAATCAATACTGTCCAGTTCTACTGGTTGGAAAGGGTCGGGAATGAACTTCCTCAGCTGAGAGACGTGGAAAACATCATGTAAACCTGACATAGTCGGTGGCAACGCCAACTGATAAGCTGCTGGTCTGACACGTCGAAGTATCTGAAACGGTCCAACATACCTTGGACAAAGTTTCTTAGTTCTAAATGCTCCTCTTAGGCACAACTTGGGTGTAACTTTAAGGAATACATGATCTCCTTCTTCAAACTCTAAGGGTCTTCGCCGCTTATCAGCATAGCTTTTCTGACGACTTTGGGCTGTTCTCATCTTATCCTGAATGGATTTAATCTTTAAGGTCGTCTCCTGTATTATCTCAGGGCCCAATATACTCTTATCTCCAACCTCAGCCCAGCAAAGTGGGGTTCTACATTTCCTACCATACAAAGCTTCATATGGTGCCATTCCAATGCTAGAATGATAACTGTTGTTGTAAGAAAATTCAATCAATGGGAGGTGATCGTTCCAACTTCCTCCATCTTCTAGGATACATGCACGTAACATATCCTCTAACGTCTGAATAGTCCTCTCGGATTGTCCGTCCGTTTGAGGATGATGGGACGTGCTCATCTTTAATCTGGTTCCCAAAGCCTTTTGAAAAGCCTTCCAAAAGTGGGATGTGAAGATGGGATCTCTATCCGACACAATACTAGCTGGCACACCATGGAGTTTCACAATCTCTGAAATAAACAACTCGGCATACTGAGAAGCTCGGTAAGTAGTCTTAACCGGCAAGAAATGAGCTGACTTGGTTAACCGGTCCACTATTACCCATATGGAGTCATGTCCTCGCTGCGTTCGAGGCAATCCACTCACAAAATCCATCGTTATCTCTTCCCATTTCCATTGTGGAATTTCCAAAGGTACTAACATTCCTGCAGGCCTTTGATGTTCAATCTTCACCTGCTGGCATACAATGCATCGCGACACAAATTCCGCAATATCTCTTTTCATGCTAGGCCACCAATAATCTCTCTTTAAATCTTGATACATCTTGGTGGTGCTGGGATGAATGCTGAAACTGCTCTTATGCGCCTCTTCCAAAATCAACCTTTTTAATTCCATGTCATTCGGAACATAAACCCTTCCTTCAAATAATAATACACCATCTGGTGCCCATGAAAACTTTGCTTGGCCAACTTTCCTCTGAAGGTCCATATCCACAGATTGAGCTTGTGCAATCCTAAACCGTAGGTCGCACAAAATATCTAACTTATTCAGCAAGACGCCACCTTCTAACTCTGTAACATGTAGGTTAAGATCTCTGAACTTCTCATATAACCCACATGTATGCATCATCACTTCAGCTTTAACTAAAGCCTTCCGACTCAAGGCATCTGCTACCACATTAGCTTTTCCTGGATGGTATTTCAGATCAAAATCAAAGTCCTTCAAGTATTCCATCCATCGTCTTTGCCTCATGTTAAGGTCTCGTTGATCAAACAAGTATTTCAAACTCTTATGGTCACTAAACAAATCGAACTGTGCACCATACAAATGATGTCTCCATATCTTCAATGCAAAAACTATTGCTGCTAGCTCGAGGTCATGGGTGGGGTAATTCTCTTCATGAGTCTTGAGCTGTCTAGATGCATATGCTATCACATTCTCTCCTTGCATAAGAACACTTCCCAGTCCCTTGGAGGATGCCTCGCAGAAAACGGTGTATCTCCTTTCAGGATCTGGTATTGCTAATGTAACACCCATATAGAGATTGCCTAGGATCTCTTACGAGTATTAAAATTTCGTACTGGATACATTAAATACAATACAGAAAAGTTGTTTATTAAATACACAAGTTTATATTACATCTCAAGATCCGATACAAACAACCTTCTTAATACATATATACATCATGATACAATATCCACAAGATAAAACATAATACGGCACGATCAATCCGTAGCCTTCTCTTTACCTTTGCGACGTGCCACCTGAGAAGAACCTGCACCAGAAGGAAAGGGATGAGACATAATGTCTCAGTGAGCTCCTACCCTACCCACTGTTTGGCAACCTCAGGGAACCTAGGGTCACCGTGCCTACCTCGGCGATCTTGGGGATACCTATGATCGCCAAGTCTTATCTTTACCCATAGAGGGTTACCTGACTGATCCTGCTGATCTGGTGATCGAGGGGAGTCCTAGGATCACCGTCTGATAACTGCTGACTGATATCTAATGATTATCTGAATAAATATTTCCTGACTGATAAAATAATATAATAATAACTGATACTTTAGGTTAGCTGTTAGCGTTGAACAAACATTATTATCTGTGTTCATTTTACGGAATGCCCCCGGGTGGAGTAACCCCGAAGCACATTCCCCTGATAACCGGTGAAAATCCTATCATATCAGGCTAACACCGGACTCCTCTTGCCTAAGTGTGTGGTTATCCTCGCGGAAGATTCCTGCCCGTTCCATCTGGAACCCCCCGTCCTCTCTAACTGGTCGAGAGCACAGGAGACACACTGTAACTCTGTGTGGTTATCCTCACGGAAAGTTCCTGCCCGTTTCAGCAATGCTGAAACCCCCTGTTCTCTCTAACTGGTCGAGAGAACAGAAGACACAAAGCTTGTCCTGATTATTAATTATTATTCCTGTTATATAAATATTCATATCCTGATAAAACTGATACGTGTTTCCCCCAATGCCACTCTGACGTGAGCACTGAGGCACGTCCTGATAACCTGTAACTATGCCTGAATCAAGGGAATTAAATCCCACTGACTAAGGTATCCTGTAATCTGCCTGGTTAAGGAAATCCTGATAAACTACCCTTAATTTATCTGAAATAAATTCTAATCCTGTTAACCTATTCAAGGTTCTAGACATATCGTTCTCATATGTCACTCTTAGGCTTACTTAACCATTTATCCTTAACTCATGAATTTCCCAAGTTTTGCATAATCGTTGCTCATGTATTTCTCAATCTTTGGAAGCCTTTGGAATGAACTAAAATGGTGGTTTAAGTTTCTAAAATATATAATGAGGAATCAGTTCCAAAAAGCCTTGCCCGCACGAACCAGGACCCCCAGAACAGCTCAACTAAGTTGAACTGTCCAAGGCTGGTCGCTACAGCGCCCTTCTAGTCGCTACAAGCGCCAGTAGACAGAACTTGGTCGCTACAGCGCCCAGTTCCTCGCTACAAGCGCCAAGCCGTCGCTACAAGCGCCAATGTGGTCGCTACAAGCGCGGCTAGGCAGGGAAAACCCAGTTCTGGTCGCTACAAGCGACAGTCCGTCGCTACAGCGACCGTATCAGTAAAAACCTTTGAAAAATCTGATTTTTCACCATTTTTGTCCATTCAATGGTACCCAGGCTTCCTTAACATGATAAAAAGGATTTTCTTTCATAAATTAACAATTATAAACACTCATGAGCAAGGATTAAACAAACTAGGAATTAGGGTAAACTCTATCTTTTAACAACTTGTAGAAAAACTATCAAAAACTCTCTAGATGTGCTCTAGAATCTGAAATGAGCTCACCTAAGCCTTAATTGGTGCTGGTTCAGCTTGTTCTTGCAAACCCTAGCTTGTTCCTTCCTTATTCCTTCCTCTATTTGTTCTATTTTCCTCAAAACTCACTTGCTAGCAACTTCTCTAAGATTAATGATGGAAGCTTGAAGGATTGGAGTGAGAGGGAGTGGCGTGAGAGTGGGAAAGGTGATGGGGAAGGATGGCTGGTTGGAGAAAAGGAAGGAAAGAAAACATGAAGAATGAAAAAAATATCTTTCTCTTCCTTATTCTTATAAACCCCTTTTTTGAATTAATCACACTTTTGCCATTGCCATTATTTACTAAAACGCCATGCTTATTAATTACTTCTAACACTGATAACTGATACCTGATAAGCGGGATATTACAGCTAACACTGGCGCTTTAGTCAACTTTCTTTTCAAAACTCTGAAACTTTCTTCACATTCTTCATCCCAAATAAAGGGTACATCCTTTCTGGTAAGGCGTGACAAAGGTAAGGCAATCTGAGAAAACTTCATGATAAACCTTCGATAATAACCTGCCAAGCCTAGAAAGCTCCTGACCTCTGCTACATTCTTGGGTCTTTCCCAACTGAGTACAGCTTCAACTTTGGATGGATCAACGGCTACTCCTCCTTGAGAAATAACGTGACCCAGAAACTTAATCTCAGATAGCCAGAACTCACACTTGCTGAATTTAGCATATAACTGTTTGTCTCTGAGGACAGCCAAAACAATTCTCAAGTGCTGAGCATGTTCCTGAGGATCTTTAGAATAGATCAAAATGTCATCTATGAAAATCACCACAAATTGATCAAGGTAAGGCTGAAATATTCTATTCATATAATCCATAAATACTGCTGGAGCGTTAGTTACACCGAAAGGCATAACCAGAAATTCATAGTGCCCGTAACGCGTTCGAAACGCCGTCTTAGACACATCTGAAGACTTAATGCGGATTTGATGGTAACCTGACCGAAGATCAATCTTAGAAAACACCGTTGCTCCCTTGAGCTGATCTAGGAGATCATCAATCCTTGGAAGAGGATATTTTTTCTTGATTGTCACTTTATTAAGTTGGCGGTAGTCGATACACAGCCTCATGCTTCCATCTTTCTTCTTGACTAACAAAACTGGAGCACCCCAAGGTGAGACACTAGGTCTGATAAAATGCTTCTGGATCAATTCTTCTAGCTGAGATTTCAGCTCTTTAAGTTCCGTAGGCGACATTCTATACGGTGCCACAGATACCGGCTCCGCTCCTGGAATTAAGTCAATTGAGAACTCCACCTCACGATCTGGAGGCAAACTAGTTACTTCCGAAGGGAAAACATCTAAATACTCATTCACAATGGGAATATCACTGGGATTTAACTCTGATTCTGAATCCACAGTGAGCATGACATAAAATCCCTTAGCTTGGGCACAAATAAATTGAACTAACTGGTGGGTGCGGTTAATCAATTCAGACAGAGCCACACCTTCCGCCGTATCACTGGTCGGCATATAAATACTCTTTTCAGAACATCCAATATACACATGGTTAGCAGAGAGCCAATCCATGCCTAAAATCACGTCAAGTTGCTCCATCGGGAGACATACTAGATCAACATAATAAGTCTTACTAGACACAGTGATAGGACAGTTTTCACAAACATAACTTGCCTCAATTCCGCCTTCAGTAGCGGTGGATACTAACATAGGAGGATTCAACGGAGACAAGGATAATTGAAGCGTCTCCACACATTTATATGAAATAAAAGAGCATGTAGCGCCACAGTCAAAAAGAACTTTTACTGGGTATGAGCCAAGATAACACATACCAGCAATCAAATCTTCATTTGCCAAGGCCTTTGCACCATCAAGGGAGTACACCCTTCCTTTGCTTGTGGTAGTTCCTTCAGTTCCACTTCTATTCCTCCGTTCTGGACAATTCGCAATAATATGCCCCGGCTTCTTACATCCATAACAAATACCTGTACCCTTCATGCATTCGCCGTAATGTGATTTCCCACAATTGTTGCATATAGCACCAGCCTTCAGTGAATACGTCTGTTTACCCCTTTGAGGTGACCCCTTCGGTTTCAACTTGTCATGATACTTATCCTGCATCCTGCTCTTCCTTCTTTCAAAAGCCACTGATCTTTCCTTTGAGGTCTTAGCAAGTCCTGCTTCGACCACTAAGCTATCATGCACCAGTTCATCATAACTCGCAGTTCTTTGGAGACTCACTGCAGTGTCAATCTCACCTCTTAAACCCCGTTTGTACTGATTCATCTTCCACACTTCATTCTCGGCATACTCATTGTGTGTAGAATAGTAAGACAACTCTTCAAACTTTTTGGTGAAATCGGCAACCGACATACTACCTTGCTTCAACTCTAAGAACTCTTGCTCTTTCTTTACCTTGTATGACAAAGGTAAATACTTTTCCAACATCACTTCTTTAAAGTTTACCCAATTCACTTCTACACCATTGGCTTCCATCCGGCGCTGAGCAGATTCCCACCAATCTTCTGCTGCGCCTCTGAGTTGGTTGGTGGCATAGACCACTTTATCTTCTTCTGTACACTCAGCCATTCTAAAGATCTTCTCCATCTGCTTAATCCACTTCCTAGCCTCTTGAGGTTCACCTTCTCCATTGAACTCTGGAGGGTGATGCCTATTATATTCCCGAAACACGGGATTACCAATTGCTGGAGGAGGTGGTGGCTGTGGATGGAAACCCTGCCCTTGCTGCATCATTTCCATCCATTGCTGTTGAGTTTGGGCCTGTTGCTGAGATTGCTGTTGCATCATCAGCATCATTTGTTGATACTGTAACGCATTCTGAGCTTGTTGCTCTTGGTACTGCTGCTGCCAGGCCTGCTGTTGCTGCATCATCTGTTCCCATGAATTCATACTGGGTCCTCCACTTTTATCACTAGCTTGATTGACACGAGGTCTACCGGGTCCTCTTCTTCTCCCAGACATCTTATCCTAGCTGTCATATGCAAGTCAAAGTGATCAGTTTTAACCGAATATAACAGTTAGAATAATGTCCTGGATCCAAGAGGTCCACAAACTTGGATTGTACTTTAATGACCCAAGGCACGGTCTGAATCGACCTGCTCTGATACCAAATTGTAACACCCATAGAGAGATTGCCTAGGATCTCTTACGAGTATTAAAAATTCGTACCGGATACATTAAATACAATACAGAAAGATTGGTAATAATTATACAATGCATAGGTTTGTCATACAACTCATTATCCGATACAAAACATTCTTCATAATATACATCATAATACATCATTCTTATACAAATGTCCATATGATAAAACATAAGCAGCACGATCAATCCGTAGCTTTCTCTTTACCTTTACGACGTGCTACCTGCGAAGAACCTGCACCAGAAGGAAAGGGATGAGACATAACGTCTCAGTGAGCTCCTACCCTACCAACTGTTGGCAACCACGGGGGTAACCTAGGGTCGCCGTGCCTACTTTTGGCAATCTTGGGGATTCCTACGATCGCCATCATTCTTTACATTTATCGCGATCAAGGGGAAAACCTAGGATCGCTTCATTGTCTTATCTCATGCATTTCATACTCTATTCTTGTCTTAGTCTTATACGTAGTGATCTTGGGGACATCCTATGATCACATCTCGTTCACTAGGAACTAATCGTCATATCTCGTATTACACAAAATATACATATTCGTCTATCGCATCTTTAAGTTAGAAGTTAGGGTTGAACAAACATAACATTATCTTGGTTCGTTTTACGGAGTGCATCCGGGTGGAGTAACCCCGAAGTACATCTCCCATCATACCGGTGAATTAAATTCCTATCATATCAGGCTAACACCGGACTCCTCTTATCTTTGTGTAGGCAACCCTCTCGGTGAAGCCCCATCCGGCATAATCCGGAGCCTGCTGGACACATCTTACTTTACATGTGGACGACCCTCTCGGTGAAGTCCCATCCGGCATAATCCGGAGCCTGATGGACATGCTTAAATCTTTTAACTTACGTGTGGATAGCCCTTTCGGAGAAATCCCATCCGGCGTACCCCGGAGTCTGATGAACGCGTGGTCATAATCGTATAACATATTCGTATCTTGTTCCTATTCTTTAAGTGATCATTCATAAGTGCTTAACCTATAAAGGTTCTAAGCTTCATCATTGTACCATTCTTGGATTCGGGTATACCGAATCGAGTTCATAACATTGCTTCGTAAGGGTTAAACCCTAATCTAGTCCCTTAACATCACTATGACTACTTATGGATTAAGATAATCCTCTCTTATCATGGTACCTTTCCTCATCTATAGTTCATCCATTCATCCCCTAAAGGTTGGGTCTTTCTATGCATATTAGCGACACGTAGTCACTACATATCGTTATTGAGTCCGAGGTAGCATTGGATAGCCGGAATGGTGCGAGAAGTGATGAAAAAAACAACATGTTCTGCCCACTGTCCCATCGTGTCACGATTTGGAAATCGTGACACGATTGGAAAATCGTGACACGATTTTACCTGCAGTTAGACAGCATTTGGCAAGTTTAAAACGTGATTTTTCACCATTTCAGCTTATCCAACATACCCAGACATCATAACAGCTTAATGGATCAATTTCTAAGGCATACAGCTAGATTACATCATGAATAATCAAGGATTCATATGGAAAGGTAAATTAAACACTAAAACCCTAAACTAGGTCATAAAGCTGTAAACTTCCAAACTTACTCAAACGGGTTCTAAAACCCTGTGGAGCTCACCTTAATCCACAATTTGGTGCTTGCTAACTCTGATCCCAAAAGCCCTAGCTCCAATCTACTCTACTCTTGATTCTCCTTGTTTCTCCTCTTCACTTTCTCTTGTTCTTTCTTTCAACACAAGCTTTCCTTGCAAGATTTCTCACTAGAGTTTTGATTGAAGTTTGGTTGGATGTTGGCAAGTGAGATGAGGGCGTGTGAGATTGAGGGAAGGAGGAAGGAGAACTGATTTTGTTGGTAAGGATGAGAAGAAGAAAATGGCAATTGAAAATATCATGGTTCATTTTAAATAATCTTCCCTTTGCCATTATTTACAAAATTGCCATTCCCACTTAATTACTTATTTGCCATGCTTGCTTCTCAAGTTACTAACACTGATAACTGATACTTATAAGCGGGATATTACAAAATCTTCCTCTTTGATTAGTCTTAGTCTTCAAAGAACAGGGTTAAGTGGAAATTGGAAAAGGAACATTCTTTGTTTACCAAATATTCAAGAGCTAGATATGTCAAAAAATGACAACCTTGAAGGCCAACTTCCAGATTTGAGCTGTAGCACTTCTCTTAGAATCTTAGATCTTTCATATTGTCTATTCAAAGGGCCAATTCCTCTTTCTTTCTCTAACCTCACATATCTTACTTCCCTAAGTCTCATAGAGAACAACCTTAATGGTTCAATCCCATCCTCACTTTTAACCCTTCCACATCTAACATTTTTGTCTCTCAAAGATAATTCACTCATAAGTGGTCAAATTCCAAATGTATTTCACCAATCAAATAGATTTCAAGAATTAGATTTGAGCGGTAACAAAATTGGAGGTGATCTTCCAACATCACTTTCAAACCTTCAACATCTCATTAATTTAGACCTTTCATCCAATTCATTCAGTGGTCAAATTCCAGATGTGTTTTACAAATTAACCAAATTACAAGAACTCCGTCTAGATAATAATAGACTAGTAGGACCAATCCCGCCATCATTGTTTAACTTGTCTCAACTTGATTATTTTGATTGTTCTTATAATAAATTAAAGGGTCCTCTACCCAACAAAATAACAGGGTTTCAAAACTTAGAGTGTGTTTGGATGAGAGAATGTTTTGAGGTAATGTAATGTTTTGAGGGAATTCAAATACTTTTAGATGAATTCCATTGTTTGGATAATAATATGGAGAATTTTCAAAATGATGGAAATTTATGAAGTATTTTTTTCAAGTTAAATTTAAAGAATTTCAAATGACACCTAAAAGTTAAGAATTTCAAATTTCTTCATTCTTATAATTTTCAAATTTTGCATTTTGGTTCTCAAATTTTACAAAATTTTCAAATTGACCCCAATAAATTTACAAAAATTGCAATTTGACCCCTAATATTTTTTAGAAATTATAAATTTACCCCTCAACTTATTCAAAATTATAAATTGACCCCTCAAATTTTTTGAAATTTACAAATTGACCCCGAATTTCAATTTTCAAATTTGGCCCAAAAAAATAAAATTTATAAAAGTTGCCCAAAAATATGACAATGAAATTTTTGATTACTCCATCCAAACAAGAATATTTAGAAATGAAATCAATTTAGTTGAATCATTTAAATTGCCTAGAATTCTAAATTCTTCAAAATTTCTTAATTACCTCATCCAAACACACTCTTAGGTTATTTACTATTAAATAACAATTTACTAAGTGGAAAAATTCCTTCATGGTCTTTATCCATACCATCTTTGAAAATGTTGGATCTATCAAATAATCAGTTTACTGGAAATATAAGTGCAGTCTCATCATATTCTTTGTGGTATCTAAAACTATGCTGCAACAAGCTACAAGGCGATATTCCAGAATCTATTTTCAACCTTGTAAACCTAACTACACTATGCCTGTCATCAAACAACTTCGGTGGTGTTGTCAATTTTCAACACTTTTCCAAACTTCAAAATTTGAATTCTCTGTCCCTTTCACATAACAGTCAATTATCGCTAATCTTTGAATCCAATGTCAATTACAATTTTTCTATCTTATCAATATTGGAATTGTCTTCGGTCGGTTTGATTGGGATTTCAAAATTATCATCAAGAAAATTCCCTGGTTTGAGATATCTTGATTTGTCCAACAACAAACTTTATGGAAGAGTGCCCAATTGGTTGCTTGAAATAGATTCATTACAATTTTTGGGCCTGTCTCATAACTTGTTCACATCAATGGACCAATTCTCAAGGAATCACTGGCACGACCTATATGGCCTTGATCTTAGTTTTAACTTATTAGCCGGTGACATCTCTTCATCAATTTGCAATAGAACTTCACTTGAATTGCTCAACTTGGCACACAACAAATTGACAGGTACCATTCCACATTGTCTTGCTAACTTATCATCCCTTCAAGTTTTGGATTTACAAATGAACAAATTTGATGGCACTTTACCAAGTAACTTTTCAAAGTACTGTGACCTTCGTGCTCTGAATTTCAATGGAAACCTATTAGAGGGCATTTTGCCTAAATCTTTGTCCAACTGCGAATACCTAGAGGCTTTAAATCTTGGAGGCAACAAAATTGAAGACTATTTTCCATCGTGGCTTCAAACTATGCAATATTTGGAAGTACTGGTTTTGCGAGAGAATAAGTTGTATGGTCCCATTGCCAATATAAATATCAAGCATCCATTTCCTAGTTTAATTATTTTTGATATTTCATCCAATAACTTCAGTGGCCCACTACCAAAAGCCTACATACAAAATTTTGAGGCCATGAAAAATGTTATTCAAGTTGGAGAAGGTAGTAGCTCACAATACATGGAAAGGATGGAAGTAGGTGATATGACGTACTATGATTCTGTGACTATGACAGTGAAAGGAAACAGCATTGTGATGGTGAAAATTCCAATAGTCTTTGTGAACATTGATTTTTCTCAAAACAAGTTTGAAGGAGAGATTCCGAATGTTATTGGAGAGCTTCACTCACTCAAAGGGCTTAACCTTTCCCATAACAGACTCACCGGTCCTATTCCACAATCCATAGGAAACTTGTCAAATATGGAATCATTGGATCTCTCGTCAAATATGCTCACTGGTCGGATTCCTGTAGAGTTAACCAATCTGAACGGTCTTGAAGTCTTGGATCTTTCAAATAATCATCTTGTGGGAGAAATACCTCAAGGAAAACAATTCAATACATTTACAAATGATTCCTATGAAGGAAACTTGGGGTTATGTGGATTTCCCTTGTCCGAGAATTGTGGACCTGAACAACATTCCCCACCTTCACCCAACAACAGATTTTGGAGTGAAGAGAAATTTGGATTTGGATGGAAACCAGTGGCAATTGGATATGGATGTGGAATGGTGATTGGAATAGGCCTTGGATGTTTTGTGTTGTTAATCGGAAAGCCTAGATGGCTTGTGATGATGGTTGGAGGTCAACCTAAGCAAAGAGTGACAAGGAGGACAAGAGTGAGGAGAATTCATGGCTCAACCATGAATTAGATGGTGCAGATGTGATAGTTTTATTGTTCTGATTATTTTCTCTTCTGTGTTCGTATTTCCTTTTGTGAAGAAAAAAATTAGGTGTGTAAATTGGTCATTTTTATTTGATCTAGTTTCATTTTGCGTTGTAAGCTTGTATAGTGAATGTATTATGCTTTATTTAGCCAGTATTGTTTATTATAAAAAATGAAGTGCATGTTTGTTTATATCTTGTATGATGATTTTGGGTTGCAGCCATGTTGTATGAATGTATTGGAGAAAATTGATTGTAGGAAAATAAGACCTAATGGTTGCAAATGAGAAATGGAAAATAAACACAAAGTGGTTTCTACAGATACATACATATATCGTTACTTACTACAATTGTGACGCTCTTGTGTGTGGTTACTCACATTCACTAATTCAGAGGCTATGAAAAAGCCAAAATGAAGAATTTTAAAGAAATTATTCTGCACAACTTATATTCATTTGATTACTACATTGCAGCTTGTCGTTCATGAGCAAGGAGAATCATTCCAACCACAAATAGATAGGGTCGGTTTTCCGATAGAGTATAGCTTTGCCAATGGTTTGTTTGAATGTTTTAAGTTGTATAAACTTGAGCTGAATAGTTTACCGTATCAACTTTTTAATTTAAATGCTTACATTCATCTTACATTAATAACTGTGTTATTTTATTTTATTTATTTGAGATTGTGGTATGAAGTGCTAATTTCCTCTCATGAAGAAGTTTGAGATGGAGGTTCTATAGTTACTAATTTCCTTTTCCATTCTTGCAAATTTTCATTTCTCGTATTGTAAGTCAGAGACCATTGTTGGTGGCTCTACTAATTAATCAAAATTACTTTGGATAGTGAGATCCTGTTAGTAGACTACATTAGAGTGCAGAATATGGGTACTCTTCCAAATTTCATCACATCACATTAAGATTTGCATTTGATAGTTTAGTTTCTGATATTAAAATTGTACCCTTTAATAAACAAATAGGAAGTTTCCCTTGAATGAGAATCATTGAGCATATAAAGTTTGAAATTCTGAGATAAAATAGTTATAACCCATACATAATTTGTTGCCTTCCATCACAAGTTACCCCTCTTCAGTCCATAAGGTTCCACGTAAATTTTAGGAAAATATGGTTAGGAATCAGGTGAATTGCTTGTTTGTTTTACTTTTTTTAATATAAATATTGATTTCAGTATAAGTTGGTTTTAACTGTTTTCCTTTTTGATAACAATGTCGTAAGTCATCATTACCTTTGGGTTTTCTAACTCTAGGTTGCAGTTGGAGTTTGGACTAAGCATTCTAAATAGGGAATGATATTTTTTCAGAGTTTTAAAATGCTTTACTTTGAAATGCATTGCTTATACTGGAAAGATTGAAATTTTGAAAATAGATGTTAAATATATTATATATGCTTTGCAGCAAAGATCTCAACATGTATTTTAAACAGAAACCTACAATAGTATTGAAAAAAAGATGGTAGGTGTTGAATGCCTTCGTGATATTCCAGAACTGACATGCACCTTAGAATCACAAAAGTCTCCTAATTTAACCATCAAAACCTCTGCCACTTGATATCCATGAAAATCTGAATTTTAATTTTGGTCGAGTCATAATAACCATTCTATATTATTGGTTATTATCCAAACAGGAATGCCATTTTGTAGGTTTTATGCATGTGTTGCCTAAAAGTACATTTGTTATCTCAGAAGTTATGAAAATGATTTTACTAGTTAATGCATTCATAATTATTTTTTATTTGACATATCTTTATCTTGAACACAATGAAGATAATGCTTTGAGGACTTAACTGAAAATGTGGATGATGTATGACTAGTGTTTTACTATATCAGTTTCCCATGTTATAAAAAAAATGTGGATGATGTATGACTAGTGTTTCACAAATCAAATTGGTTTTAGTACTGGTTTTTATAACATGGGAATTTTTGTTTTCTATGTTTCTGCTACTAATGACATTTGATGAACTGCATTGTTTTGAAAATTATGATGCTTGTTGCTTTGTCTCTCCGATAAATATACTTGGTTTTACTGCAAATGATTATGTGCTTCGCATGTTTCTTACTCCTGTCTTCTCCTGAAAGTTGGTTTAGATTCTCAAGGAAACAGTGCCTCTTTCACATCATTTTCTACTTATCGTTTTGATAATCTTGAATCTTTCATTCAATTCTCTTAAGGCTAAATTATTTACTAACTAACCATTGTCATGCATAGTTACATACTTTGTATTAGAATTCAAAAGTTCTATTATACTATATAGTTTGTTGGATGTTCTTTCAGCACTTCATTTTCAAGTTTTATATCAAATGTTTCATTCAGGCGCTGAAGGATCATAGCACACTCAGCTTTGGTTAAGATACAATTTCTTGTTAGAGTGTATCTAATTTGAAAAATGTCTCAATATTTTCATTAAATATGTGATCCATATACAAGAATATGGAGAGAAGGACAAGTGTATAGAAAGAAAGGACAACAGTGAAGTGATGTAGGCAAATCATGTCTTTTCTGAATTTCTGATTAGCTGGTATCATAGTAATTGTGATTTATATTTGCTCCCAAACAAGTATTTTATATCTAATTTGCATAATTTATATCAAACTTTCATTTTTACCCTTATTTATATATTCTTGATTTTCTGGGATTGCATAATTACCATCATGGTTTAACACCTGCATCAATTATAAGTTTAGTACTAGCATTGACACCTTAGTTGCTGAAAGATTCAGAGAAAATAATTTTGTGCCGAACCTGTCACGAGCACAAAGAATTTGTCACAGAAAATAATAAACATGATTCCTCTTATATTCTATATATCCTTTTCCAACTCATCCTAAAATAATCAAAGATTCAATATGCATTCTTTCATGCATATACCAATTAAAGAACTAAGAAAATACTAGTTTTAAGTGGATTTATATGCGTAGAAAGAGTAGAGCTCTATCAAATTTCGATGACATACGGTGTTTAATACGTAGTTAATTAATTGTATGCTTCAACAACATCATAACAACTCCTAATGCTCTGAGGATCCCAAACCGCCTTTTTCGTTAGCCAACACATTCTAACCAATAAATTTGCTTCAGTGACATGATGTGTAAAATGAATAAACGAAATGTTAGGCACTGCGGATATCAGTTAAATATGTACTAGATATCCCTTTTCTGAAGTAGATGACAAATTAGAGGTAATATGCTCAACACAACATGTCCTGCAAGTAATGTGTGGCATTGGAAAAATAGAGAATAAAGAGAGAGCAGAAGGAAAGATCTTATTGGAATATGCTCTAAAAATAGAGGCTTGCTGCTGCACTATTTTGGAGGAATGGATTAACAAGAAGATGACTGGACTTCTGTCTTTCGAATTAGTGTCATAGTTTGTAACTTGATCAAATTATATAAAGAAGTTAGTATGATTGTGGTACTGATATGTAGAACATGTCTATCAGATAGTAGTTACATTCCCTTTTCTCTTCATTGATTATTGCACATTCAAGTTTGTATTTGAGTTACTTGCATGATTACATTAGTTAGTTGTAAGGTTATGATATGTTCTATTTGGTTGGTTAGATCAGTTGCTGAAGCTTGTATTTATATGTAAGAGATGTATGAGCTTGAATCAATCAATGAGATTATTATTTTCTCTCTATTTGTATCCCATTTGTTGTCAACTTTGTGAAGGATTTAACAAAATAATCATAGATTCAAATTGTAGCAAATTTAAATAAGAGATTTAACTCTGCTGTTGACAGGTGATGGGGAAG
Organism: Medicago ruthenica; assembly: GCA_018208015.1. Taxonomy (NCBI): domain Eukaryota; kingdom Viridiplantae; phylum Streptophyta; class Magnoliopsida; order Fabales; family Fabaceae; genus Medicago; species Medicago ruthenica. The sequence continues at coordinate 3,511,347 of CM031375.1, read as the reverse complement.
GTTGGCTGCAACTTCCCAATTTTCCTCACATTTGTTCACTACATCACTGCATGGGTTCTCCTTGCAATTTTCAAGGCACCCTCAATGTTCATGTGTCTCCTCAATCTAAAAGAACTCCATTCTCTTCTATATTTGTACTTGATGCAGTTATGGCTTTTGCATCTATCCTTGCAAAAGATAATATAGTGTTCACTGAGATTGCCAGATTGCTGGCTAACCCTTTCATGAAATTACCCTAAAATTGAGCTCTAGCGGGTCTTTTTATTGTCAACCACACATTTTGTGACCAACTATTGAAGACCAAAATCAAATTAACAACACCCTACTACAACTTCCTCATTTATATTACTATGTAGATGAAAAGCTAGTAAGAATGCTGTGTCCACCAAACAATAAAAAGGGCCACTTATCGCACAAAAGTCAATTGAAACATTCAAAAGTCAATATATAAAGGTATGAAACTCACATAATATCAACCAACATAATGAAACTCCACTCTCACTCAATGATTGTATGGAATTGGAATTACAAATAGCTCACTTTTCTTTTTGGCTACACTGCCAAAGGCTTCAGTCATGTCAAGATTTTCATGGCTGATTCCAAATGGTAATTGCCAATCAAAATAGTATAACAACTGTGCAAGAGGAAGTTCTATTGTAGGTGTAGCAAACAAAATGCCAGGACACATTCTCTTTCCTGCACCAAAAGGTAAGAAATCAAAATTGGATCCTTTGTAATCAATTGGACAATCTATGAATCTCTCAGGATAAAACTTGTCTCCATCACTCCAATTCTTTTGGTCTCTTCCAATTGCCCATGTATTCACTAACACGTGTGTTCCAGCTGGTATTGTGTATCCATTTATCTCACAAGTTTCAGCACACTCTCTTAGAAGTAAAGGATTAGGAGGATGCAGTCTGAAGGTTTCTTTAATCACTGCTTTTAGAAATTTCAGTTCTTGAAGATCTTTTTCATCAACATATCCTCTGCTACCAAAAGCCTGTCTAACTTCTTCTTGAGCCCTTTTTAGTATTCTAGGGTTTTTCAGCATTTCTGAGAAGGCCCATTCCATAGTTGTAGTTGATGGCTCACTTCCACCAATAATAATATCCTGCACTAGGATAGTGAGATTTCATGAAGAAATACTCAAATAATATCATTCCACTAAGGTTGGAACTTCAAGATTATTTGAAAATATTTACATATTCACTCCGTCTCATGCATATTAAGTGTCACATTTAAAATATGTTACGGTTTCACATTATTTGTCTTTTTAAAATATCAATAAAACATTGATTACTTTTTCCAATGTTACCCTTACTTAGTGAAGTACTAGTAGTTGCTAACATATGATGACTTAATAGTAAACGAGTTTACAAAGATTTTTATAGTAATAAAATGTTACCCTCTGTCCTTAATTATATGCCTTCTTTTAAAAGAAGTATTGTCCCTAAATATAAGCACTTATACAAATAACAAGGTGCAATTATATATATTTTTTTCCAAAACATACCCCTTCTAATACTAGTGGTATCTTATAAGATGAAAACTTGAACTTATACACATTAATAAATAAGGAGTGTTTTCGGAAATTCATATGTAAGATGGACACGTTAAATTTGTTGGTGATTTCCAAAATAATGGAATCACTTTAGAACCATTGGAAGTTGAGGAAAACGATGAAAACAGGGCTGTAATCGATTGCATATAAGATGTAATCGATTATAGCAAGATAAAAAGCAGAAAAACTGGAAATAACAGAAGAGTAATCGATTACCTTGTTGCTGTAATCGATTACTGTTGTTCAAAATTTGAATTCCGGAAACAGAAATATGGGTAATTATGGGTAATCGATTACCCGAGTCCTGGTGGTGTTTTTCTGCATGATTTCTCATTGTTTTGGGTTCCAAAAGTTGTAACTCTTCATGGGAATCATTCATATACATTGGAACATTATTATTTACTGATAGATAATAAACCATAACATTGATTCAAGTCAAAAATCTGATGTATATGATCATAACCTTTGGCAAAAGGGTGCTTTCTCTCATGTGAAGGGTCATATGATGCACAATAAATGCTTGGTATTTGAGCATCAGTTTGGACACGAATTTTGCTACATTAACATCATAATTCTCCTTCATTCTCTTACTCTAAATCATCCATCAATTCTCTAATGCACGAGTGAATTGCTGGAACCATAAATCTGTAAAATACTGTTAAGAGATACGCTTGGTGTGATTGTGCAATACACATCAAGGAACTCATAGTATCCTGAAGGGGATTCGCTGGTCATTCCTATTGCATCCAATATACAATTATTGGTGGGGGCGAATCGAACCTAAAGGTTAGTGTGGCAACCCCATACGCTTTGAGTTTTACGTGCATAACCATTAAACTTTTCAGGTTTCAAGTGCAGCAGCCTCTTCCCAACAAACAAGATTTCTAACAATCTTTAGGTTCGATTACTATGGCTGCTTCATTGAAAGAAATGACTTATGACTTTGTTAAGTTGGAAAAGTTTGATGAAAGAAACTTCATCTGCTGGCAGAAGAAGATGAAGTTTCTTCTTACAACGCTGAAAGTGGCATACGTTCTGAACATGACAATGCCTGTGGAAAAGGATGATGAAAACGTTGCTGAGACAAGAGACAGACAGAAATGGGACAACGATGATTACATCTGCTTCGGACATATCCTGAATGGTATGTCTGACTCTTTGTTCGATATCTACCAGAGCAACCCTTCTACAAAGGACTTGTGGGACAAACTGGAGACCTGATACATGCGTGAAGACGCAACAAGTAAGAAATTCCTTGTCTCGCATTTTAATAATTACAAAATGGTAGATGATAAGTCTTTTATGGAACAATTATATGAAATTGAACGTATTCTTACAACTACAAACAACATAACATGAATATGGATAAAACAATCATTGTATCATCCATAATTGACAAACTTCCTCCTTCATGGTAAGATTTCAAACGATCCATGAAGCATAAGAAGAAAGTCATTTCTCTTGAGCAACTTGGCAATCACCTTAGTTTAGAAGAAGAATACCGAAAACAAGAAGGTATTAAGAATCAAGTTACTTAAGAGAAGGTTCATGTTATGGAAGAAGGAAATTCAAGCAAAACTTCCAAAAAGAGAAATCATGAAAATGATAAGTCTCATCAAAACCACAATGGTAATAACAATACAAAGAAAAAGAAAGGTAAATGTTATTTTTGTGGGAAAGAAGGACACTTTAAGAATGAGTGTAGGTTCTTTAAGAAGAAGAACAAAGAGAAGAATTCAAGTGCAACAAATGATGATCTTGTTGCGGTCATTTCTGAAATCAACATGATTAAAGATGTTGATTCTTGGTGGATAGACTCTGGTGCTACTCGCCATGTGTGCAAAAACAAGGAAATGTTCAAGACCATCAATGAAAATGTGAGTGTTTCTGCAAAAACATGGGAAATGCTTCAACTATGCAAGTCCAAGGAAAAGGGACCATATAGATTGAATTCACTTCTGGAAAGACACTTACTCTTAAAGATGTATTTTATGTTCCTGAAGTTAGGAAAAACTTGATTTATGTACCATTACTGAATAAGAATGAGTTCAAATTTGTATTTGAGGGAGATAAATTTATCCTCTCAAAGGGGGGTGTGTTTGTAGGAAAGAGATATTTGTGTGAGAATATGTTCAAATGTAATGTTGCAAATATTAATAATAATGATATGATTTCTGATTGTATTGTTGAGTCTTGTGATTTATCGCATATGCAATTATGACATGTTAATTTTAGAAAATTGGAGGATATGATGAAAATCAAATCTAATTCATAAAAACTTTGATTCATGTAATACTTGCATGTTGACTAAAATTACAAGACAACCTTTTAAAAGTGTTAAAAGAAGTTCTAGGGTGCTAGATTTAATTCATTCAGGTATGTGATTTACATGGTTGGCCCACCATTGATGGTAAAAAGTATTTTGTTACTTTCATTGATGATTGCACTCAATTTTGTTATGTTTATTTAATGCATTCAAAAGATGAAGTCTTAGATAAATTCAAAATGTTTAAAGCACAAGTAGAACTTCAACATGAAACTTTCATCAAATGCTTTAGAAGCGATAGGGGAGGAGAGTTCTCTCATCCGAGTTATTTTGAATCCACCGGTATTGTGCATCAAGTTACTGCACCATACACCCCACAACAAAATGGAATAACAGAAAGGAAGAATATGACTTTGGTAGAAATGGTTAATGCCATGTTGTCCTATTATGGATTATCTAAAGGATATTGGGGTGAAGCAATGCTAACAACATGTTACATCCTCAATAGGGTTCCAAACAAAAGGAACAAAATAACCCCATATGCACTTTGGAAACAAAGGAAGCCAAATCTTAATTATTTAAAAGTTTGGGGTTGTAGAGCAATTGTGAAAGTGCCTGAACCAATAAGAAAGAAATTGGGTGAAAGAGGAATTGAATGTGTATTCTTAGGCTATGCAGAAAATAGCAAAACATACAGATTCTTGTTATTGAATCGAATGATTCATATTCTATTAATACAGTAATTGAGTCAAGAGATGCAATTTTTCAAGAAGAGAGATTTAACTCAATTTCTTATCATAAGGATATTGTTCATTCTAATGTACAAAATTTAGAAAACAATGAATCTAATGTAGATACATTGGATGGTTCAGAACTTAGAAGAAGTAAGAAGATCCAGAAAGAGAAAGATTTTGGATCCGACTTCTTCATGTTTCTTGTAGAAGGAACAGGTAAATAATCCATAAATAGTTATGGACCAATTTGCTTTAACCTTGAGAGTGATCCGGTAACATATGAAGAGGCTATAAAGTCTCAAGATTCAGCCTTTTGGAAAGAAGCTATCCAAGAAGAAATGAATTCAATTATGGGTAATAAAACTTGGAAAGTGGTAGATCTCCCACCCGGATCCAAACCAATAGGTTGTAAATGGATCTTTAAAAGGAAAATGAAAGTGGATGGTACCATTGATAAATTCAAGGCTAGACTAGTTACTAAAGGGTTTACACAAAAATAAGGCATTGATTATTTTGATACATATGCACCTGTTGCAAGAATTGCATCAATCAGAGTGCTAATTGCACTAGCATCCATCCATAAGCTTGTAATCCATCAAATGGATGTTAAAACTGCTTTCCTAAATGGAGAGTTGGATGAAGAGGTATATATGAAACAAACGGAAGGGTTTGTGATCAAAGGTCAAAAAGATAAAGTGTGTAAATTAATTAAGTCCTTATTGGGTTGAAACAAGCACCCAAACAATGACACCAAAAATTTGACCAAGTTGTGTTAGCCAACGGATACATTATAAATGAATCTGACAAGTGTATTTACAGTAAATTCCAAAATGGAAAAGGTGTCATGATTTGCTTATATGTAGATGACATGTTGATCTTTGGTACAAGTATAAATGAGGTAGAAGAAACTAAAGCTTTCTTATCCAAAAATTTTGACATGAAGAATTTAGGAGAAGCTAATGTGATTTTAGGGATTAAAATCATAAGAGATGGTAACAATATTGGTTTATCCCAATCTCGTTACATAAAAAAAGTGCTTCAGAAATTCAATCATTTAGATTGTAAACCGGTCTCTACCCCATTTGACCAAAGTGTCAGTTTGCAACCAAACAAAGGTTGTCCGGTGGCACAACTTGAATATGCTAAAGTAATCGGATGTTTGATGTATGATATGACTTGTACTAGACCTGACATAGCATATGCTGTTGGAAGGTTAAGTCGATATACTAGCAATCCAAGTAAAGAACACTGCATGTTGTGAAACGAGTATTAAAATTTAAAATACTTGGAACTATTGTTTAACATATAGTGGAGACACTTCTGTTTTGGAAGGATACACAAATGCTAGTTGGGTAACATATGTTGAAGATCATGCTTCCACAAGTGGATGGATCTTAAACCTTGGTGGAGGTGCAGTTTCTTGGGGTTCAAAGAAACAGACATGCATTGCCGACTCCACCATGGCTACATAATTTATTGCATTGGCTGCAGGAAGTAAAGAGGCAAAATGGCTAAGAAATATTTTGTATGAGATACCAGTTTGGAAAAAGCCAATGGCGCCAATATCCATACATTGTGATAGTCAATCCACACTATCAAAAGCTTATAGCCAAGTTTATAATGGGAAATCAAGGCATATTGGTTTAAGAGAGACTTGATTTCTAATGGAGTAATATCCATCATGTTCGTAAGAACAGAGAAGAATCTTGCAGATCCTTTGATGAAAGGTCTGACAAGGGATATGGTGTTGAAGACATCATAGGGGATGGGACTCAAGCCCATATCTAATTGATTACCAATAGTAGAAACTCAACCCACACTTGAGTAACATCAAGTCTTGGGTTCAATGGTGAAAGTACACTATTAGAGTAATTGTAGTACTTGACAACAGATACATCCCAAGGTTAAAATTACTTGTACCATAAGATTAAAAAGGGTAGGATGAGATTTTTCACTTAATGGACATACAACATATATTTGTTGGAATGCATACTTATGGGGCATTCCCGATACAATCTACCTATGTGAGAATGAAGTTTGGTCGCTTCACAGAGTTCAAGGGCTTGACTCTTATAAGTTCTCATGAAAAGGGATATATGACACAAGGCCTTCTTAATGTGTCATCTTACAATTCTCTTTAAACGGTACCGAGATTCTATGTATAAGTTATGCACACTTGTTCTAATGAATAGTTGGTTCAAAGCTTGCCTACCATACTATTTGGGAATGAACGAAAACTTAACTTACTAAGTAATGGTTCAAATCGTGAGATACCATTATCTGAAGGCATGGAATTTCCGAATTTATGAGATTCAGTATTTTGAAAATGGTGGGGGATTGTTGGTGATTTCCAAAATAATGGAATCACTTTAGAACCATTGGAAGTCGAGGAAAACGATGAAAACACGGCCGTAATCGATTACATATAAGATGTAATCAATTATAGCAAGATAAAAAGCAGAAAAACTGGAAATAGCAGAAGGGTAATCGATTACCCTGTTGCTGTAATTGATTACTGATGTTCAAAATTTGAATTCCGGAAACAGAAATATACCCGAGTCCTGGTGGTGTTTTCTGTACGATTTCTCATTGTTTTGGGTTCCAAAAGTTGTAACTCTTCATGAGAACCATTCATATACATTGGAACATTATTATTTACTGATAGATAATGAACCATAACATTGATTCAAGTCAAAAATCTGATGTATATGATCATAACCTTTGGCAAATGGGTGCTTTCTCTCATGTGAAGGGTCATATGATGCACTATAAATGCTTGGCATATGAGCATCAATTTGGACACGAATTTTGCTACATTAACAACATAATTCTACCTCATTCTCTTACTCTAAATCATCCATCAATTCTCTAATGCATGAATGAATTGCTGGAACCATAAATATGCAAAATACAGTTAATAGATACGCTTGGTGTGATTGTGCAATACACATCAAGGAACTCATAGTATCCTGAAGGGGATTCGCTGGTCATTTCTATTGCATCAAATATACAGTTATTGGTGGGGGTGAATCGAACCTAAAGGTTAGTGTGGTAACCCCATACGTTTTGAGTTTTACGTGCATAAGCATTAAACTTTTCAGGTTTCAAGTGCAGCAGCCTCTTTCCAACAAACAAGATTTCTAACAAAATTCTCCGTTAACTTTTCGTAATATATGTGAAACAAAGTAGGAGGGGATTATAAAATTGGTATAAATAATCATTTTCTTCAGATGTGTGCATTACTTTAAAAGACAATTGATATAAGACGGTGAGGGTACCAATTTTGTGCCAAAAAAATGTCCCTATAAAAAAAAGTAGTAATTAACCTGAATAATGGCTTTAATGTTGTCGATTGTCAAATGAAATCCAGTTTGAGAGCTCTCATCTTTGAGATTCAAAAGGCAGGATAGGAGGCTTCCATCTCCACTGGTCTTTGTTGTTGCTTTGTTGATGATATTTTCAAGAACCATATCACCACTTCTATGCAATGTCTTCAATTTATGCACCATTCCACTAATCACATGTAGCCAATGTTGAGAGGGAAACAAATTAGGGATATTGACACTCTCAACCACCCTTGTACATTCCTTGATGAACAAGATAAATGCTTCTTGATCATTGCATTTATCACCAAAAGTTGCCCTTGAAATGATGTTATATGTCATAGATGATAATTCATCTGTAAGGTTGATTGTAGATCCAGTGTTTATAGAAATATATCTAATTAATTTTGACAACTCTTCCTCTCGAATTGATTGGAATGATTTCACACGTTTAGCACTCAACAACTCCAATGTGCATATTTTTCTTATATTCCTCCAATAGTCTCCAGAGGGTGAAAAGAAAATGCTAGTGCTACCATAGGCAATAATTTCTGCACCAAGAAAACGAGGTCTTTGACCAAATGTGCCATCATTTGTTTTCATCACCACTTTGGCAATTTCTTTAGAAGAGACCACTATAGTTGAAGTTTCACCAAGTTTTAGGTGCATGAGAGGGCCATATTTTTGAGACAATTCTCTCATTCTCTGGTGAGGTAGCGTGCCAATCAGGTGATGTATGCTTCCAAAAATTGGTAGCTTCCAAGGCCCTGGAGGAAGATTATTTGAGGGTAACTATTTCACTGCTTTTACTTTTGAATCTCTTTCCTACTTTTAGGATAAAAAACATTGTGAGGATAAGACTCAAAAAGATGGAGAACCATAAGAAATTATCCCCCATTTGGAAAGGCAAGTCTTGTTTGATTAATGAGGACACATCTCAGTCCAAATTTATACACAGGCAGAGTATCTAACAAGTTGCATTATTTTGTCCATTATTTTATATATTGATTATTGGAAATGCATGTAGATTAATTATACTACACTGGATCCTATTTAGTTTTTTTTTTTTTTTTTCATTTAAGTGATTGATTGCAATTCAGGTTAAACTTATATTAAGGGGGGCGGACGTAGGTGTAGTTTAAATTTTAAAAGGGACTAAAGCCAATAAACTATCAATTTAATCCCAAAAACTATCTATATCTCTTCCATTTAATCTCTAAACTACAAAAATATAATAAATAGTCCTCGAACTATAAAGAAAATCGATCCAAGGTCCGCCCCTGCTAATATAACATCAGCTTGGTACGGTTGAATTACTATAAGAGTTTATTAGTCTATAATTGAGTTGACTTTTGGATCTCAATTATACAAACCAAGCAAATATATAATATCATATTATATCATGACATATACACGGATGTATGATTTTAAAGTATTCTATCTGACTGAAAGAGTCTAAAGATGTTTCTTCCTAAAATTATAGGAGTGTATTAATCAAGTCATTATCATTTATAATTACATCAAGTTGATTGTCAATAATTTGATTAAGCTATTATGTGTCCACATCATTCATTGTATGTTTGAATATTTTTTTCTTGTTGTAAAATTCGAATCATGTGTATACTCTCTCCATTTCAAAATAATAGTTATTTAAGGTTTGTGTACGATTTTTAAAGAAATAATTAATTTTGTTGATTTCAGTGATAAAATTAGTATTATTTACTAAAATACCCTTATTAATTGTAGTTAGTGAAGTAGTTAAGTTGGATGAAATTCAATAAATAAGGGTATAATAATGAAAAAAAAAATGTTGCATTGATATTGTAAAATGACAATTATTTTAAAACTGAGAAAAAATGCTAAAGAGAAAATTATTTTGAAACGGAAGGAGTATGTAAAAACATATTTGAAAGGAAAGACCATATGAGAGTTCTAAACTCGTTTCTTAGATGAAGATTAGTCATTATTAAAATCCAGGAATACTATACACCAATGACATGTTTAAAAAAAAAAGTAGAATCAAATATTTTTAGGGTCTTGTTAACCGGTGCCCCGGGACACTGGTTAAGAAACTAAAAATAGAAAGAAAATACATGATTTGTATTGAAAAAAGTAATTTTTTAATTTTTAAAAAATAGAATACACAATTTTTAAGAAAATATTTTCTTTTATAATTCTTTAACCAGTGCCCCGGGCGGGCACCGGTTAACATTTCCCATATTTTTAAAGTAATTTTCAATGTTCCCTCCTATCTCGCTCTTGGGTCCACATGCTTATTTAAAACGAGCTAGCTTCAGGTACGTGGTACTGTTTAATTACATTTATTAGTCTATAATTTAGTGGACTTTTGGATCTCAATTATACAGACCTGGAAGCAAATATATATTATAAAAATATATAGGCTTTTACTTTTTCCATCATATACTATACTCGCGGGCCCTATAAATTTTCCAAAAATACCCTTTGTTTGGATTTTAATCCGAACAAGATTGTTAGAGAATTTTGGGTTATAAAATCTGAGAATTTACGAACCGCATTTTTTGTGTTGTTCTGATGTCAAAGGTCTCTACTACCGTCGTAGAATCCCCGCATAAACTGCAAAACAATTGCAACGATTCTATGAACGGTCATCAATGACCATGACACCATAAACACTCCTAAAAAACTAAAAAATATGGCTGACATTTGATTGAACATGAGGTTTTATTTGTTGAAAGTGCTTGGGGTTTATTTGTAACTTGAACAAAAGTATGGCTGACCTTTGATTGAACATGAAGTTTTATTTGTTGAAAGTGCTTGGGGTATCCATGCAGCTTGTAATAGAAAGGTTTTATGTGCCCTTTTTTACCACAGTGATGACATACCCAAGGATGAGATGCCCTCTTGCTCTTAAATCCCTGGTTCTGGAGTTCCATCTTAGGTTTCCCTTGGTTCTGACTCTTCAGTATCTCCTTTGGCCTCTTCATATGTTCAAGTTGAGAGTTCAATTGAGTTACCTCATCATGCAAACCAGAGATGGTTGATAGGAGTTTTTCTTTTTCAATGCGTAAATTAGCAATGATTTTCTTCTGCTTTTCTCCTACTTTACAAGCCTCTTCAAATTTAACCTGCAATTTCTTGAATTGCCTAAGCACAGTTGCATCTGAGATCCTTTCTTCAGTACCTTTTTCACATTGAACAGCTTCCTTGTCCATTCTGCCAGAAAATATCTTCCCTGGAGCTCACCCAAATACAGGCAGGGTGCCTGCTCTGATGCCAATTGAAATTCTGGCAGGTACTGAATCAGAACTAACAAACAGAGTCTGAAAAACACAGGTTCAGAAGCAGAAAATAAAACAGACAGAAGATAAAGAACACAATAATTTGTTAACCCAGTTCGGTGCAAACTTCACCTACGTCTGGAGGATACCAATCCAGGAAGGAAATCCACTAAGTAGTATCAATTCAAAGACTCAAGACACATCCCCTGTTCCCAGCCTTATCACTTAATCACTACCTGTATAGACTTCTACCTAGGAACTCCTAAATATAAGAACCCACTTACTTCCCAATCAAGCAATCACAGTCCCAGTGATTGTAAACTCTAAACAATTATGAAGACACTCTTCAAAACAACAAAGTCACTTGTGCTTAAAGCTTTAAGTGAATTACAACTCAAAACAAACTAAACCAACTCTAACAGATGAGTGGTGCACAAAAACAGAGCAACAACTCACAGACTCAAAAACACTAAGACTCTTTTTAATGACAACTTCTGGTTTTTGATGTACATTCTTCAATAGCAGCGTCCTCCTTATATAGCAAACAGCTGCACATAATTCTGAACCAAATCCATCAAAGATATGTTTCCAGAATTCTTTTAGAAGCAAATAGAAGCACATATATTTCTGAAATATATTTTGCAAAGATTCCTTTGAAAATATATTCACAAATAATTGAATCAAATCTTCAATGATATGTTTCTAGAATTCTTTTAGAAGCAAATAGAAGGAAATATATTTCTGAAATATATTTTGCAAAGATTCCTTTGAAAATATATCCATCAATAAAATAATTCAATCTTCAATAAAGATCTTCACGTAAAATAATCAGCCTTCTAGAAAGCATCAGCCTGGATAAAACTTTAAACAAATCTTCAAAAGATACTGAAAGAATTAACAGAATTCAGACGCAGAAATTCAGCTTCTGAAATGCAGCTTCTGAAGGTCAACAAAAGTCAACGTCTGAAGGCAGCTTCTGAAGGTCAACAAAAGTCAACGTCTGAAGGCAGCTTCTGAAGGCATACTCCTTGAGATTTCAGCTTCTGAAGCACAAATTGCTTGTCTATTTGATTTTAGCAAAACATGTAGCCAACACTCAAATATCCAACACCTTTGGTGAAACGCCACCGTCCAACTAGTTTGAGGGGGTTCAGATTATACAATCGAAACCTGTCTAAATATATTCGGATTGTATAATCAGAATAGCACCAGACTGTGTTTAAATTTCATTTTTTTGTAGGTTTTCATGACCAATGACATAGGAAAACATTTAAAAAAGGTACAAAAATAATTAAACAACTTTAAAACAACACAACAACATAAGTGATGGATCTTCAAGGAAGGCGTTCGAAGATGTGCTTTTAAACTTGATCCAGCTGGCCTGTCAACTAACATATTTCGATCGACAGGTCAACTGGATCAAGTTTATAAGAACCTCTTGGTGTTCATATCTTTCAGAATATTTTTCAGAGTTTTTTGTTGTGTTTTACAACAAATAAACCATGCACACTTATTTATAGAAGTTTCTATGCGTCGTGGACCACAGAAACTGTCGGTGCAATGTGGACCACACAAAAAACTTGTGGTGAACTAGTTCGGGTGATATAATCCGAACCTGACTTGCACCCTTTATATCTTGGTATGTTTGACAACATATGATGATGAGCTATATTTTCTATATATCTATGTGTTTAAATGAACATCTTTAGCGTAAAGTTTAGCGGAGAAGTATTTGACAGCATGATGAAGATCTTCAGAATCTATCTATCTCTTTATGTTGACAGCATGATGAAGATCTTTAGAATCTATCTAGATATATTTATTTTAACAACATAATTCAACAACATAAAACTGACCATAGATATATTTATTTTAACAACATAATTTAACAACATAAAACACGTAATAAAATAAAACATAGCAGATTATTGATCAGCTAAACTAATGTCTTCGTCTGGTCCATCCAGCAGAGCCCTCATATGTTCGTAGTTCCTGGGCCGGATCAAACTTTTCTGAATTTCTTCAACAGATCTGACCAACGAAGCGTCCAACTCGATCGATCCTTTAGTACTGTACTGACCAAAGATCGAGAACATGGTTCTCACGTCTTCGTCGTTCATGAGATTCATCTGGCTGAACCGCATAGTTCCGCCTGAGTCGATCGATGGACGTCGATACTCAACACCGTCCACCTCCTTGTGTCTCTGTGGTTGAGTTGACGGTTGATTTGATCCAGCTGATCCTTCAACTCAGAGAGTGTGACATCAGTGTGAATCCTGAACAGATGGGGTGGTTTTCCCCCATTGTAGTAAACTACAACTAGCTTGGTGTTCAGATCAATGACAGAAATTTCCATGGTTTTTTTGTGTGGTTGACTAGTTATGAAAACAGGGACACCTATTTATAGAATTTTCTGGACGTCGTGTACCACAGAAACTATCGGTGCAATGTGCACCACTCAAAAAAATCATGTACATAATATTTTCGGATTGTATAATCCGAAACATCCCTCACCCTACAAAGTACGAAGTTTCTCTCATTTTTTCACCCAGTATTGAAGTTTTTTGGATTATATAATCCGAAAAGCTTTGATACATTATGAATTATATAATCCGAAACAAGTCAGAGTTCTGGACGGTGTTCAGTAACTCATGAAACACGTTTTTCAAAGGTTTTTACCAGCTTTAATGGCTGGTAAAACCATTTGAACACGTTTTTTGACTCATAATTAAGAGTCGTTACACTCTATGCACCCATTCTTCACAAATTCCCCCTATAAATACCCTTCAAACCTTCACCATTTCTCACACCATCATCTCACACTCTCCTCCTCTTCCTTCTACAACAATGTGTTTCCATCGTTGGCCTTTCATAAAAGAGGCTACTTTGAAAATGCAGGGGATTGTATGAATGGTCAATGAGGATGGTGATGCGCTGCAAAGAAGCACGATTTGTCTGGGTGTCAGGTTGGTCTGTCTGGGTGCAAGGTTGACCATCAAAGTCTCTTCCGCCCTAGAGAGGAAACAAACCTTACCCCAGCCACCTCCCCCCTAACCATCTCTTTCTCATGCCTCCTCCCCCACACTCTCCTCCTCTTCCTTCTACAACAATGTGTTTCCATCGTTGACCTTTCATAAAAGAGGCTACTTTGGGAATGCAGGGATTGTATGAACGGTCAATGGGGATGGTGACGCGCTGCAAAGAAGCACGATTTGTCTGGGTGTCAGGTTGGTCTGTCTGGGTGCACGGTTGACCATCAAGATCTCTTTCGCCCTAGAGAGGAAACAAACCTTACCTCAGCCACCTCCCCCCCACCAGCTTGCACCACTGGTTTAGCTTTAGGTTTTTAATAGTTTAGCATTAGTTTTGAATATTTTATGTAATAAGCTTTAAACTTAAGCTTTATTTTATTGTAAATGTATTGATATATTAATAAAATAAGATTTTATTTGTATCATTTTGTCCTTTTAATTTTGTTTATATTTGCATTTATTTTATATTTTTGTCATTTATATTTATGTCATTGAAGTAATATAAACACAATCTTTAAAATTTGGGAAAAAGATCATTTCCGAATATATAAGTCGAAAAACCCTAACAATCCGAAAAAATTTTGCATTAGTTTTATTTGATTTTTAGAATTTTTTGGTGATATTTTTATATTTTTATGATTTTATTTGACAGATTTTTTATCATTTTTTACTTTGTTTTTGGTTGTTTTGAAAAGCAAAATTCAAAACTGCTGAAATTGAAGAGATTCTGATTTGCTGATTATTTATATATAAGCATATTCCGGATTATAAAATCTAAACATAGTTTAGATGTTTTTTGGATTTTATAATCTGAAATCTCATAGACATTTTTGTAAAAGTTATTGGTCACATGGGGAGTAGATAGGGTTGTCGCATCACTAACATTTCATACATCAGTCTCTTTATTCTATTCTCTTTCAAGGTGTATAATAAATATGGATGTTTAAAATTTATGTTCCTATATAATATCATATATATAATGACATAATACAGGATATATGATTTTAAAGTATTATATCTAGTCTGAAAGAGTTTAATGATGTTGGTTCCTAAAAATTATAGGAGTATATCAATCAAGTCATCTATACTATCATTTATAAATCAGTGCAAGTTGATCTTAACGATTTGATTAAGCTATTATTTGTCTACTTCATACATTATATGTTTTAGTTTTTGTTAATTTTTTAATTGTGGCCAAATAGTTTTTTTAATGCCAACATTATTACGTTTACTTAGAGTGGGACGTCTAAACTCGGATCTCTTACATAAAGTCTTAAGTTCTAGTCTTATAGGCATGCAAAAGTATATGAAAGGAGAGACCTTATCAAGTTTGCCAGAGCCATTATCTGTAAAATTGGTGGATATTACGCACCAATGACATGGTTAAAAAAGTATAATAAAATATTTTAAACTTAATTTTTCATGTCCGCTTCTATCTCCATCCTGGGTGGACCCATGCTTATTTAAAATTAGCTAGCTTCACGTAAGTGGTACTGTTTAATCACTATAAGTATTTATTAGTCTATAATTTAGTTGACTTTTAGATTTCAATCATACAAACCAGGAAGCAAATTGTATTTTTTGTAAGTAGAATAGTATCTACCCCGTCAGTAATGTGCTTAGCAAGGGTTTGAGAATTTGCCAATTTGTTAACGTGATAATGTTTTGGAGGGTCCTACTCCTACCTATGTATATATACATACGTGGTAAAATTACACAATTTGTCCCTTAACTTTATTTTAGGTAACGTTTTCGTCCTTTATCTTTTTTTTGTCTCAATTTCGTCCTTTATGTTATAAAATGACAATATTTTGTAATTTTTTTATGAGATTTTTACAATGAAATATGAGTTTCTTAGTTTGTATGATGAAGGTTTGAGTTTGTTTATGAGTTTGATGAATTTTTTGGAGTTTTTGATTTTTTTTGATTAAAAAAGGATGACTATGTGACATTTTATAACATAAAGGACTAAAGCGGGACAAAAAAATATAAAGGACGAAAGTGTTACCTAAATAAAGTTAAGGACGAATTGTGTAATTTTGTCGTATTTATACTAGATATGATCTAGGAGGAAGCGAAATTGCCTCAGAACTGTCTCCCCTCACGTCCCACGCCAGCTCTCCCCGTTCTTCTCCCATTCCCCCTTAGTCAACAGTCGCGTGCCTAATGAAAGGAGGATTTGGTCGAAGTGTGACGTGGGGCCCAGATTCCTTGGATATAGGCTTTCAACGATTCACTAGGTGTCTCCACATGCATGGCTAATCTCTTTCGAGATGATAATAGGTTAGGCTGACCCCGCCCACGTGGTGGGGTCCGTCCCTTCTTCTAAGGAGGTCACCTGGTTCCTATTATGGCAACTCTCATGGCGGGTACACGCGTCTCAAAACGAGACTTGAAGGGGTAAAGTAGTTGAGTAACGTATCTTTAGTGTTCCTATTTAGTGGTCAATTATAGGGTTGACGGTACACAAATATATAATACAACAATGATATATGTACATGTGATTTCAATACACTATTGAAAATCTCCATTTTTTTTCTTTATCTATCTCTTTTTCATCACATCACCAACATGTCACAATCTATCACACACCATCCTCTTCCTTTTTCTTTTTCAAGGTGTATAACAGATATGAGTGTCCAAAAATTAATATAGGAGTGCATCAATCAAGTCATCTATACTATCATTTATAAATTACTGGAAGTTGATCTTAATAATTGATTAAGCTATTATTTGTCTACTTCCTTCATTATATGTTTTAATTTTTTTTAATTGTGACCAAATAGTTTTTTAATGCCAACATTATTACGTTTACTTAGAGTGGAAAATTCTTATGTTGATGCCCTTGCAAGTTTAGAGATCAATTGTGACTTATTTGCCACAATTTTTTTATGACTATCCTGATCAGATATGGGTAACAGGGTTCCCAGTGGCTTGTGAGGATAGAGAGATATTAACGTTGTGTGTATAGAAGAAAACAATACAGATTAATAACAATTTAAATACAAATTAATAGGATGCTATAAATAGAACTTTAAATAACTTACAACTTATAGAAAATTCATATATTTATCAAGTCTAATCCAAATAAATATTCGATTTAGATCTGCAAGGTGGAAAGTAAACAGGTTGACATCTAAAAGAGATTTGTGTTATAATTACATCAAATTAAATAAAGCTTCTTTATGTTTCCAGTTTACGCAGAATAATATGAGCACCGTATTGTGGCTTACGAGCAATCTACTGTGGCTGGAGCATGAGCATAGGCTGGAGAAAGTTCAAATGAGAAATGTTTGTAAATCAATGTCATTGCCATCTTTGCTCCAGTAGAGAAAGTTTTGTCCAATGCAGATCTAGGACCCATCCAAATGGAAAAAATTGAAACTCTACCGTTGTTGGTTTGCTTTGGAAATTCCTCCAGAAAATCTTTCAGGATTGAACATCTTAGCATCAATCACCCATAATTCCAATCATGGTGCAATAATATAATTGGCAAGAAACCCTCCACTCCAGCAGATAATGTTAGGTTTCCAAGTTTCACATTTTTCTCAACGTTTCGCGAAAGCTCAATTATGGGAGGATATAATCTCATAACCTCATACAAAATCATCGTAACCTATGACAAAATAAATTATACTAAAAGTAAGTATTATGGCTTTGGAAAATATCAACTCTAACTAACACCAGTGGAATACAAAGCTTTCAGTGTGCAAGTCCAGTAATAATGCTTAGATTTTTTGGACAAAAGATGAAATTCCTAATACCAAATACTAAAATATTAGAGGCATTTTATGGTCGAAAAAATATTAGAGTCCAATGGCATAGAAACCTAATAAAAAGAGCACAAGCTCGCACAAAAAAGTTAAGGAGGCTCAAACATTGAAACATACAAGTCCAAACTAACAAAAAGTCACAACTAAAACAAACAACTATGTTTTGACAAAAACACACACACATAAATACACAAACAACTAGGTAGTTGAACTTGAGGCTCAAATTGAGCCCCTGAATCACATTGACTTTTAAGTATTACTCCTTTTAAACGATCCACTTGTTTTGATGAAATACTTTTAAAGTATTCCATCAAAAGTTCCCTATTTTTTTGCAAAATATGTGTCTCAAACCACCGTTGTTTGATTCATATGGGCTTTCTACACTCATTTAGGGCCAAAGAACATGTAATGCATCTTTTAAACCAATCATTTTCATTTCCGTTTTTATTTCCGTTTTTTTACTGTACCGGGACAAATCGGGAGTTACAATATGATTTAGGATCCCTAGAGCCATTTGAGGGATCCCTAGAGCCATTTTCTAAAGCTTAGACCGCATGATTGGGACAAAGCCTTAAATTTGTTGGACAAAAGTTGCAACTCTTAAGTAAAATACTAGAAAGAAAAAAAAATCAAACTCATACGATATGAAGATAATAACACAATATACTTACAATCTTCAAGTTATTTAGCCCATCAAATTTGGTTTTTTGTTGCCAAAGATTTGTAATACTCCTCCTTGCCCGTGCTTGCCACTCGGGGTACCTACTCAATAATACCATTGTCCAAACAAGTAAAGTTGAAGTAGTCTCTTGCCCTGCAAAGTAGAACAACTTGCATTCCTGAATTACATCTTCAATATTCATTCCCACATTCACGTTGTTTCCGTGTTCTTTAATTTCCTTGTTTGTCTCTAGAAGAATACCTAATAAGTCATTCTTATTTGCTCCACCTTCCTTTATATTTTCACCCTTTTGTTGATCATATCCTTAAGTGAAGATTTTATATTTCTCATTTCATTAATCCTCCTATTGACAATAGTAGGTACAAACCTGCCAATAAATATGTCAGTCGTGTAACTGGCCTAGTGATTAATTACAATTGTTGTTTTGTGGTGAAATACACCATTATTAGAAAATGTTGCAACTAATGACAAAATTAGAGACAGAAAAAAATGAATAGACTTTAATAGTTAAATATATATATGATATAAAGATTAGTCTTAATTACCTCCATAGAGGAATGTAAAAATTCATTACAACTTTTGTCATAAGTTCAGCTTGCTCAATTTGAAGTTGAAATATTCTTCTTCCTTCTTCATAACTACTTCCAAATGTTGTTCGAGAAATAACATCACTAGCCAAATTCTGAAGGGAAGGCCATATGTCTATTTCACATGATCCATCTGGAGACAACATTTCCTCCCATTTTCTAATTAAATCGTGCAACTTGTGAAGATAGTTGGTGTCTAACCTATGGTATAATAATAAAGAAATAAAGAATAGTTCAAATTTTTGAGTCAAACTGAGTGCATAAACATTCAGATTTAAGAGCATATATGTTAGCTATAAACAAAACTATGTAGTTTGCAGAAATGTACATTGAAGGATAACTAACACAAACTTTCGCACCTGAATGCATTTTCAGAGAAGAAATGTATACCAAAAATGAAGAAAAAAATTTCACAATTTCTAAATATTTAGTAAAGGGAAACTAACCTTCAATTTTTCTGAATGGAAAGCAGGGTTGATTAGCCTTCTATGCTTGCTCCACTTTTGTCCCTCGAGACTTGCAAGACCACTAACTAGTAACTTGAAAATCTTATGATTATTCTTTGGAAAGTCGGAGATCTTGTTCAATACATCTATGATTTGCTCAGGTTCAGTGAGAATCACCCTTGGTTTTGTCCAAACCAAATAAAAAGAATTCTTCCCTACATAACATTTGCAACTCTATAAGAAGATTTACAATATAGATACCAACAAAAAAACAAGAATTGAAGAGAATGGGAAACACAAAGACCATAAAACCGCACTGGAATTCCATTGTTGGAAGGAAGCATAAAGACCCAATCATATGTAAAGTGTTGGTATTGTGAATGAATTGATTTTGTAGCTTGGATGTATAGCACGTTAATTTTGTAAATTTATATGGTTTGGTCACATGAGTTTAATGTTAGTGATTTCTCAAAAAATCAGAGGGGAAACATTTGTACTTCATACATCAGGTGCTTG
The DNA here is from genome assembly GCA_018208015.1 of Medicago ruthenica. Classification (NCBI taxonomy): domain Eukaryota; kingdom Viridiplantae; phylum Streptophyta; class Magnoliopsida; order Fabales; family Fabaceae; genus Medicago; species Medicago ruthenica. Next base: position 3,491,167 of record CM031375.1, on the reverse strand, counting down.
ACACTTCAAATTTGGTTGGTTGCAAACATGTTACAAACAAACAACATAATTACAAGTTTTTTTTAATTAAATGGATTTGACTATCCATCAAATAAATTTGTGTAAATACTGAGTTAAACAAATATGTTAAAAGTTATCGTTGATGTAATTACATTTAATTTAAAAAGTAAAAGCCCGGTCCTCAACCATAATAGATCAAGTGGTTTTTGTACTTTAATTAAGGTTGGACCAATCGAAAATGCCTAAATTCGAACCCTAACAAACTTTATTTATCTCCCACATCACATAGCAAAACAAGTCCATCGTCAAATTAAAATATTATGTCAAATGATTTTGTGAGACTGACCAACTGAGCTGCAAAGTGGTATCATCAATTAGGAGAAAATCTTAATTGGTCACAAAACACAAATAAAAAGTACTTAGGCACACACACATAGATAAGAAAATTTAAAGATACAAGTAAAAAATTATGTGACTAATTTATTTCTCTTTTAATTTTTTCTATTTATGTATGTGTGTCCAAATATTTGATTTGGGTTTGTGACTATGTAAGAATTGCACTATTACTCCCCCGTCTCAAATTATATGACGTTTGACTATTTCAACGTATAAGAAATATAATTATTTTGTATGGGAAAGATATATTATGAGTTGTTTTACAAAAATTGTCCTTAATAAATGGCATGAGAAAGATAAATTAAAGAAGCGAAAGAAAAGAGAGTAATAAATAGTAAAGATTTTTTTTGAGGGAATACAATAGTTAATATAATACAAAATGTAACATTAATGATTTATTGGTATTGTAAGCAACATATATTGAGACAAATTTTTTTCCTCAAGCAACATATAATTGAGACGGAGGGGGTAAAACAATTAAATTTTTATTAAAAAATTGAATTACCCTGAAAATTAAAGATAAAACAAATAATTGTTCTCAAATTTGACCCTTAATAACATAACATAATAATTAAACATTCTTTCTAAAAAAACATAATTAAACATTTTTTTTCTAATATCTATTTTTTTCTCGATAATTAAACTTTTTAGTAGTAATATATATTGTCTAGGTTTTTTTTTAATATTTTCGGTGCATAGTTATTAAATTCACTCTCCCAAAAAAAGTTATTAAATTCACCTTAGTGTGAACCTTTAGAAGAGTTTATCTAAATGATTTAATTGATATTTAAAATCGCTGTCAAGATATCCTTTTACAATGTCAACCAAATCATAAATTATCAATTCATTAACTTCACTTATAACATAAAAAATGTCATCTAAGCACTGGACTTTGTCGTAGTTATCGAGTTTAAGCACTTTATAACTAAAAATGTCATCTAATAAACATTCAATTAAATTTTTTATGTCCAAACTCCATTTACATTATTTTGACTTATTATCAAGTATACAGTTCTATAAAAAAATTAACTATAGCGGTAATTTAACATTCTTCAACGTTCGTAAGTTTAAACTTTTAAAATTATACAAGTAAAATCAATAACTTTAAGAAAAA